>JAPMNP010687751.1:0-11633 GCA_029874935.1 Atherina boyeri | reverse complement strand
ATATTTGGTTATTGCTGATTAGATCAAATAAAATTGGCAAAAACCTAATATAATAATGCATGTCCATTATTTTGTGGAAAAGTAACAGGAGAGTAGGTAGAAACAGATAGATTAATTATTGTTGATGCATTTCTGTGTCCCACTGTTTTATTATTACAGCTGGAACAAAATGAGCCACAGTATCCTAGAACTGTGGTCTTCTGACAATCATTTGGCAAGTTAATACCATACATGGTTATATAATAACATGTATGCTCAACACTGGATTTGAAAATAATGTAACAAAGATGTACAGTAAATGTGTGTATTCACTCAGAAATTAGATGGAAAAATCTGGAAGTGTGAAATTTTGAAAATGGAAAAGCTAAGGAGTCCTTGGGATTAAGTTGAAAAAAGGAATAAACAAATTAATAAATAAACTGAAATGAAGTTAAACAAAGTACGGGCAAATTAGCAAATCACTGTTATGTTTTTATTTACATTTTACATAACTTCTAAACGTTGGCTTTTTCTTTAATCTGAATATTTTCATTTTCATGAAGTTTCTTGATGGTGTCTTCTCTTGTCCCTCACAGAGACCCATATCTGATTGCTCTGCGATCTGTGACTTTACCCACTCATCCGCCTACAGAGGACTATACTAGAGGAGAGGTGCTCTGTGCTGGCTTCACAATCTGGGAAGAGTCCAGCACTGTCACCAAGGTTGGCCAAATGAGAAAGGGCACACACAGATCTAACAGCTGCTCTGCATGTTTCGCTGAACTTTACACCATTTCACAAGTGCAAAACAAAAGAGAAAAAAAGCCTCATCACATACTGTTTTTTTTTTGTTTCAGTTCACTTACTACAATCAGGCCTCACCAGGGGTCCTTCCCTACATCTCCACAGACATTGCTGGCCTCTCCTCAAGCTTTTGCAGCATTTTGACCACCTGCAGCCAATTCCTTGAGGCCAACAAGGACACCGTGGCTGCCCTGCCACCCTCTGCATCTTGACACAGCAATCTCTTTACAAGAGCAAAAGTTGGACAGGAGGAAGGACTAGCATCATTTCACTGTCTTTCCCCCATTTCAACACTTGTGTGGTCTCTGTCTCTGAGATTACAAAATGCTAAGGATTGTAGTTTTTGGAGGTTGTTTTAAAAAAGAAAAAGAAAAATTGCTGCTTGTTTACTTGGTAGGAAACAAAGTGCACAATGACTCTGAGGTACTCTCAGATTTTAAGCCTCAAAATCAATTCTACCTTGTAGATAAATTCATTATATATATATAAGTGTGTGTAGTTTTCAATTTTTGTCCATTTGTATTTGTGACTTTTAATAACAGTGCCATTCTAACATTAGCATTACGCTCATTAAATTATTTGAATCTGTAATCATATTGTACTTTGTACCACTATTTTAGGTTTAAGCTATTTGATTAGAATAATATAAATGTTTATATTTATTAAATATGAATAGTTTTTTTAGACAATAAATTATAGTGTTTCAGAGATACATTTGAGCTGATTCTATAATATGTTGACATTCAATGATCAAGATGTCACTTAAACTGTCAAGATTTGATTAAACCACTAAACCCAATACAGCAGTGGACTGTGCTCAGTTGAGCTGTTGTGTTGCAGTGCATCCCCCCTCCCCCCTCACATTCTTCCCATTCCTTAACCATTTTGTTATGAAGGGGGAAAAAGGGAAAGGAAAACACAAATGTAAGTTGTATCCACTTTAATGTGATTAAAATTCTGTAATAGGTGCACAAAACCAGCAGATTAATTGGTTTGAAAGAGTCAAGTTTGAGCTGTTTTTTTTTGGGCAACCTGAGACAGATATTTGAAGGAAATTGTAGCTCTGTTTGCTTTCCATAATTTGCTCTACAATCATCCTGTTATGTTCGAGGTGCTTCCCAGACACCTAGACACAAAAATGAGAGGAAACCAATGCATCTGCTTAGATAAAAAAAAAAAGAATCATCGGCACAGTGTAAATACCAGAAGATTCAATTATTCTATCATCCCCATTCTACACAAAGGAACTCCTTAAAATCTGTCTAAACTGAATATAGGTATAACATACTAACAGTAATAAACATGGGTTGACACAGCAGTGAGGAAATGTTATGATGGGGATCTGATCACACCTGGAGTTAGACCACCCATGTCCACAGAGGTCGCCACCATGGCAACCACCACAATCAGGGCAGTCCGCGGAGTCCACACTGCAGCCATAGGGCTACAGTGCAGGATCTCCAGCCACCCAGACTAGGGCGATCGCCACGGCAAAACCCCCCGGACCAAGCTGGCAAAGCCGGCAGCACAAAGGATCCCCATGAGGAAAAGACTGGAGTTTAAGTTAAAATAATGATCCAATAACCCTTAAAATAAACAAGTAAAAGAACCTTAAAATCAATTCTTCAATGCACGGGGAGCCATTGCAGCGATTTTAAAACTGGTTTAATGTGTTCCCACAGTCTGGTCCTCATCAGACCATGTGCCGCTGAGTTCTGGAGTAATTGTATGTTTGAAGTAGACTTTTTAGGAAGACTAAAGAGCAGGGTACTACAGTAATATAGTCTGCTGGATACAAAAGCATGCATCAGCACCTTCCTGCTTGCGAGAGAGAAAAAATGGGCGCACTGTGGTGATGGTTTTAAGATGATAAAATCCTGTCTTAGTTTAATTTCCTATGTTCAGTCATTCATTCATTCATTATCTATACCGCTTATCCAATTCAGGGTTGCGGGGCTGGAGCCTATCCCAGCTATTAACACATTACTTATGTGTGGAATAAAATTCTGCTTACAGTAAAAAAGAACACCCATGTTTCTCACACACTGAGATGCATTAAAGTTTTGTAAATTTGGTAAAATCTCTTGCCTTCAGAACAGATCATTAAAACCTCAGTTTTGTCCTGGTTAAGCTGTAGGAAATTGTCTGCCATCCATGACTTTATATCTAAAATATAATTTAAAAGAGTGTCCACTGGCTCTAGGACTAGGTCATTAGGAGACATGGCGACGTAAAGCCTGTATATCATCAGCATAGCTGTGGAAATCAATGTTGTGTCTCTTGATGACATCCCCAAGTAGCAGCATGTACAAGTTAAAACGTAATTGGTCTATAATTGATCCTTGTGGAACCTCACATTTGATTTCATGGATTCCTGAGGACCATGTATCCATACTTATGAAAATGATATGATATGACAAAGTTAGCTCATGTTTAAAAAATGTACAGAGAGGGTGGGATGATAAAATGAAGTGATGGCACAAAGTTTAAATGATCTACTTTCTTATCAATGCAGCTAATGATTAAATTTTCCTTTAAACTGGCTACACGTGAGACGCAAAGTTGACACACTCATTCCGTTTGTCACCAGTCAGAGTTGATTTATTCAAATTAGGGTGAAAGCCTGCCTGTGTTTGCAAACTGATGCAGCAAATCTACATTTACACCATTACAAGGGCAGGGCTGCATAAACTTTCTTGTAAATTCTGCTCAGATTAATTTAGTATCTATATACTAAGTATCTAATTAACATCTAATCTAAGTAGTACTATTGTGTCTTTGAATATGGTGCTTTTGAATATTTATTTAATCTTTTGTGTTTTTTTTCTCTCGGTGTCACAAAAGATATTGTATAGGCTACAGAATACACCTAAATTTCATAAATATAGCTCCATATTTATTGTTTGTTGCTGCTGTTATGATATCTTACAAAAATGACGACGAGTTTGGGGCAAAGTAACCCCCCAAAAAACAAACAAACAATATGTGCCCTAGTCGTATTTCACTCTGGCATTTGGCGCCAGCGCTTCCGCTAAACAGAGCGAGTGACCACGTGACCACACCCGGAAGTAAGAAACTGTCTCAAACATAAGTTTCTTCTACTGTCTCTGGTGAAATAGGATACAACTCACCTAGCCTTGCACCAGTTATATTTGTTTAACATTAGAAGCGTCAGTATGAGTCAGGAGTGTACAAGAAAGCTACAAATATCTACGAAGGAAAAACTAAGGAAACTAAACTCTCTGCGCGGTGAGTTTTGCTTTCAATTTATCTGACTTTATTCTGCAGTTCTATGAATGTAACTTATTTCTTTTTTCTTTTTTTTTTTGCTTTGCCTGTAGGTCGAGAGGTGCAGCCCGGGGAGTTTTGGGATGTTGTGGTTATAACAGCTGTGGATGGAAGCCAGAAAGAAGCTTATGAGTTGCAGATCAGCAAGAAATTTGACAGAAAGGAGCTTCCTCTGGGAACTCACTATAAGGTCTTCTCGGATCCTCCTGGATCCAAAATAGGCAAGTTAAACCGAGCCAACTGCTTATCTAATTTAGCTACCCCGTGTTTATTAAAGTAAATGTGTTATTTTGTCTCTGTTGTTTTGAAGGGAATGGAGGCTCGACTCTGTACGCTCTGCAGCAACTGAATGACATTTATGGAAAGGCTCTGAGCAGAATGAGAGTCATACTGATCCATGCAGGTGTGTTCCCTTTTCTTTCTTTCTTTTTTCCCTCAAATACAGAAATAATCTTCATCTATGTAATTAGGCTTGTAACAGTGTCATGAATGCAGCTATCAACTGACTGAGAACTTTGTCGATTATTCGCTTAATACTTATTAATGAAGTGGAATGAATTTATAACAGCGTTTTAACAATCTGGTCCCGAAGAATCTTGAGGTGACATAATATTTTCTAAGTAAAAATTAAGGAATCATGTATACTAATTTCTTGAGCAATTAAATTCAGCTAGCTCTTATACTGGCTTCTACTCAGATATCATGTGTCATTGCACCCATTTAGGAACCTTCTTAAGCAAAAACTACAATTCAGCCAGATCAAATGGCCCATTTATATCAGGTGTGCTGGAGTAGGGCATACCTGGATTAAAAATCAATGCTCCGAGGTTGGGAGATCACTATTACCACCCTATGCAGTATACTTGTTTCACTCATGGCAGTTGATTTATTTTCTCTTATGAACTGGAAACGAAAGCATGAATAGCATGTTATTGGCTATTGAAATTAACTGGAATGAAAAAAAAACAGAAAGAAAGGGGGAAAAGAAACTTGACTAGAATTAATAGTGATCATTTTACATGAAAAATGGAAGAGCTGGAAAATAATGGTAAGTTAAAATGCATTTCAAGAGCTCAGAATCTTCACCTTATGCATCATGGTCTATGTAAAGTTCTCACTCTTGTTTCAGGTGGTTTCAGTCAGCGTTTACCCAGTGCCAGCGCTCTGGGAAAAATCTTCATGGCTTTTCCACTGGGTGACCCCATCTACCAGATGTTGGAAGTGAAACTAGCCATGTATGTGGATTTCCCTTCACAAATGAAACCTGGCATCCTGGTGACGTGCGCTGATGACATAGAGCTCTATAGTGTTCCAGAGGAAGAGAGTGTGAAGTTTGACAAACCTGGCTTTACAGCTTTAGCCCACCCCTCCCCTCTCTCTGTTGGAACTACACACGGGGTGTTTGTGTTGCATCCACAAGAAAAGTCCTCTTATCCTGAAATGGAGAACGCTTCTTGTCTGCATTTCCTGCACAAGCCAAGTGTTGATAAGATGCGAGAAAGTGGAGCTGTTTGTAAGAGGAGAAGTGGCCTGTTTTCTATGTCTGATAGTGAATTTGTTTACACTGACAGCACATATTATGTTGACTTTGATACTGCAAAGTCTCTCCTGAACCTGCTGAAAGAGTTAGGATCTTTGGACTGTGAGATAGATGCATATGGGGATTTTCTTCAGGCACTGGGACCTAAAGCCACAATCGAGTACACCGGCAACACCGCTAATGTCACCAAAGAGGAGAACAGTCTGGTCCAAATCCGTCAAAAGATCTTCCATCTTCTCAAAGGAACTCCCCTGAATGTCATTCTCCTGAATAATTCCAAGTTTTATCACATTGGAACGACTTCCGAGTACCTCTTCCACCTGACTGAGGATGAGGTGCTGAGAAATGAACTGGGTCTCCTATCATCCACCTTCAGTGTATATGTCAACGGAAACTCTGAGAGCGCATCTGGCTGCTGCGTTATGTACAGTGTCCTGGATCCCAGTTGCTCTGTGGGAGCTGGATCAGTGGTGGAGTACTCCAGACTAGGAGCGGGGGTATCTGTGGGCGGAGGCTCCATCATCAGCAGCTGCTGGGTCAGCCCAGGCCTCGCGGTGCCAGCTGGAACCTTCATACACTCGCTGTGTGTTAAACACCAGAATCAAACCAAGTTTGTTACTGTCTTCTTTGGAATTATGGACAACTTGAAGCACAGTGTGGAAGCCCCTGCTTACATGGAAGAGTTGAAGTTTTTTAGTTTTAGTCTGGCTCAGTGTCTGTCTCACTGGGGAATGGAGAATGAAGTCTTGAGATTCTCTGGTGACGCTGGCGCATCCAACTCTAGCTTGTGGAATGCTTGTTTGTTTCCTGTTTGCTCCAGTCAGGAAAGCTCGTTCTCAATGTCCCTTGAGATGCTGCAGGCCATCCTGAGCGGCTCTACAAGCCCTCTGCCCAAAGACACACGTCTAATGTCAATGCAGGAGTGTTTACAATGTAAGAACCTGGAGGAGATGTTGATGCTCAGGAAGAGACTGCATGATGACATCACACAGAGGAGAGTGATTGATTAAAACATTAATGTTCAGTACAGTGCAGAAGTCTTGAGAGAGCCTGCATTTTTATGTATTGCCAGGATTAAAAGGTTCAGGATTTGTTTTTAAACATACAAATATGATAATAAGTATTTGGTTCGTCCAACAGCCAGAACCCTTTAGACCAGCTTTTTTGTCATTTTTGAAGTTGTCTTCCTCAGAAATAGTTCTCCAGGCTAATTGAAGGAAATTACAAATCTCATCTATGGTTGTTTCCTCAGGCTCTTGGGATGATTAATTGCTTTCTAAGATCTGTTCCTGCAGATTTTACTGTCCAGTTTGTATATAATTTGGCATGACTCAGTCTTTTTTCACAGTTTCCTTTCCTTAAGAGTGACTTCTTGAGAGTCAGTCTTTTAGGAGACCATTTCTGATGAGGTTTCATCTAATAGTCGATAGATCAGATGAGGGTTTAAAGGAGCCATATGTAAGAATTATGTATCATCTTTTAAGTTATCATTAAATGGTGCTGATATACAAGGCAATAAAAAATATATTTTGCTCATTCTATGGGTTTGTGTTCTGGAGGCAACATGAATACTGAATTTGACTCAGCAGTTTAACTTGGATCATGGGGTGAAAGGTAAATTAAACTTTAGTGCTGTTTGCTGCAAAACATGTTGACACTAAAGATTTTGATATGGTCGTCTAGAAATCACCATTAACAATAAAAATGATACACCAGGTGTTGAGATTCTCAGTGCTGACAAGGCTTGTGCTCACTCTTGAAGCCAACAACAGAAACACTGAGCAGATTAACACCCAGACAGGTCATACGCAAATGAAATACATGGTAATGTAAATAAGTAACAGAAAAAGTTGTGCCAATTCAAGAAAAGAGTGTGTTATGTAAGGGAGAGGCTCTCTCTTTGGTGAAGACTTTTGGCTTTGTTACTTTGCCAAACTTTTATATACACAAACATGTTATGTAACACAGTGGAAAAAAATGGGGAAAAGTCATTTTTACTGTATAGCCTTTTTAAAAACAACTAAAACATTGTGATATTCTTACAAGTGTTAAGGGTCCTTTTTTAAAAGAGCATCATCAGAGTTAAAAAGAGTTAAAAACTGAAAATAAAACCCAAGTATAACACTAAACAAAGCTATGTGTTAGTTTTTTTTCCCCCTGCAGTGTTGTGTTGATATGCGCTGTTATCACTTTACAGGTATGATGGGAAATAAAAAAAACAAAACAATTGGGAATTAATTTTCAGGCCATCATGCAGACTCTTGTACGAGTATTAGGACCACTGAAGAAAAAAAATAGAATTCTGAGAAAAAAGTCAGAATTCTGACTTTAATGTCAGAATTCTGACATTAATCTCAGAATTCTGACATTAATCTCAGAATTCTGACTTTAATCTCAGAATTCTGAGAATAAAGTCAGAAAAAAATTAGTATTTTTTTTTTTCTTCAGTGGCCCTAATACTCTTCCATACTCTTGCATCCAACATGTCTTTATCAGGCCATGCAGGACACGGATCACCTGCTTTGTTTTAAACTGTGTGTTCACACAGTGGAGTGAGATCGGTTGTCATAGTTGTGAAGCATTCCACTCTCAGGGGTTTATTTTTAGTAGACAGCCGCGATCCCCCTTTATCTAGGCCTATGCGATAGTGACGGAGTGAGAGACTGTCTTCCTGTATTACTTTAGTTCAACATAGTACATATAAAAGTGAAGGACGTCTTCAATGGGAAATTACAAATCAAGACCATCTCAGACGTGCACAGGTAATGTTTATTATTGTTTATTATTATTTATTATTGTTTATTATTTCAAAATGTTATTTATGCATCCAGAGGACTGAAAAGCAAGTGTACATTGAGATAGGAAAGGGAGACATTTTTAGACTTAAATATTGACATTTTATGCTATCTAATTCACAATTTATATTCAGTATTAACTAAACTGTTTAGTATTTCTCATTGTATGTTACGATAAGCAATGTAAATTCAAAGATTATTATGTTTGGTTCTGACAATGTTTGCATGAAGATGAGTGGAAGAAGAAGGTGGGCGAGTCCTACTCTGTAATCATCGAGAAACTAGAGGACGACTTCCAGCTTCCAGAGAGTCAGCAGGCAGATCTTAAACTTGCTTTCAGGTGACAAACACTCTAGAAGTGGAAACCAATCCTTAGGAGTTATTATCCTAACTACATTAAACTGGACGAAGCTGACATTCTGTTAGTTAGTTAGTTCAGTTACTTTTCTGTATCAGTGGGTTTGTCATTTTCACGAGCAGGTGATGTTGATTTTCTGTGGCACAGCTCTGATGAGGCTTTTCAGAAGGTGAACGTGAGCTACCGAACAGAGAAGGGGCTGTCACTGCTGCATCTCTGCTGCGTATGTGGAGGTATGCATGACTACTAGAGTCTATTAATAACTCCTCACCAAATTGTGACAGTGGAAGGAAGGATTACTGTGGTGCTGGCTGACATTATTGTCTGTGGATGACCTTTTTGGTGTCAGCAGCATAAAAGTAAACAATGGAAGTGAAATGAATAGTACATAAAGGTTAGATAGAAGCCTTAGACAAACAAAAGTTAAACTTTAAGCAGCACTTTAATAATTCAGCTGGTTTGCCTTTCTTTTTTGCCCATGTTGTTCTCTGCTTTGTTATTTCATTTATGATATGCATGATGTTTTGTTGAGTGAAGTATTATATTACTACATGTTCTAATCCATTGGTATCCAGGAAACAAGGCCCATATACGCACTCTGATCCACAAAGGCCTGCGTCCTTCTAGACTGAGCAGGAACGGCTTCACTGCGCTTCACCTGGCTGCTTACAAGGTGCAACAAATCAAAGAACAACATGCTTTTTAAAGTTGAAAGTTTTTTCTTTTTCATCTGGTTTACAACTTTTTTAGAGTTTTACCACATGGTGGAGTATAAGTACACTCAAAAGCCTGTGTGATGATGAAACTTTGCAAGCATAACTTTGAAGATGAAATTGACATGAAATTGATCTGAGGATCTTGTTTTGTTTGTACTGTATGCTGCAGGACAATGCAGAGCTGGTGACTGCACTCCTCCATGGTGGGTCAGATGTGCAGCAGGTGGGATATGGGGCCCTCACAGCCCTGCATGTTGCCACTTTGGCTGGGCATCATGAGGTGAGAGAAAACAATCAAACAAACAATGGACTGTTTTTATTTTGTGAATTTATATTCCTTATATTATTTCCCCCCACCAGGCTGCAGATATACTCCTACAGCATGGAGCTTATGTCAACGTACAGGATGCAGTGTTTTTCACCCCACTGCACATTGCCTCCTACAATGGTCATGAGCAGGTGAATGACTCTAAAATGTTAAATCCAAAAACATTTCATTCAACAGATTTTTCACATTTGTTATTGTTACTTTCTGCCTTCCAGGTGGCAAAGCTGCTGCTGAAGTTTGGGGCAGATGTAAATGTAAGCGGTGAGGTGGGTGACCGACCATTGCACTTGGCTGCAGCTAAAGGTTTTCTTGGCATCATCAAACTGCTGATTGGTGATGGGAGCAAAGCTAATGGTGAGACTCAAGACTTCAAGTTAAGATTGACTTCAGATTATTAGTCTACAAACCAAACATGTGTTAACATGTTTTTTATTTCTCTTATAGCTATTAAAGACCATTTATGATGATCAGTAATACTTACTGTATTTTTCTAAACCTATTGCTTTCCTTCTTTAGAAGCCACCAGGGGGTTAATTTCAGCATGACTGCAGAGATAATTGTTGCGCTTCTTCTAATGATTGTGCACCTCTCACCAGTAAACGCCCAAGACAACGAAGATCACGTCCCGCTCCACTTCTGTGCCCGTTTTGGCCACCATGAGATTATACGCTTCCTTCTGCAAGGCAGCTCTGAAGTTCAGCCTCACTCTGTCAACATCTACGGAGACACACCATTACACTTGTAAATGATTTGCAGCACACATGTTTTCTTTTCTTTTCTGGTTGATGACTTAAACATTGCAGGGAATATTGTGTTTCATTAGGGCCTGTTATAACGGCAAATTAGCTGCAGTGAAGGAGATCGTACAGCTTTCTGGCACAGAAAGTCTTTCAAAGGAGAACATATTCAGTGAAACAGCACTTCACAGGTACTGTCAAGCCCGGTTAGTTGATTCATCCACTCTTGAGTTGCAATCTCTGTAGCTCTGAATTGACAAATATATTCACATTTTATGTCACAGTGCATGCACTTTTGGTAAAGACATGAATATGGTCAAATTCTTGCTGAGCCAGAACGCCATGAGTATCAACTATCAGGGCAGAGACGGACACACAGGTAACTCTTCACATGCTTCAAAATAAACATGACAACTCTGTTTATTTATGCAACTGAATGCAAACTATCACACTCTTTGTGAGTGCTGTGACTTTGTTTAGCTTTACACAGCGCCTGCTTCCATGGACACATCCGCCTGGTACAGTTCTTGCTGGACAGCGGGGCAGACATGAACCTTGTTGCCTGTGACCCCAGCAGGTCCAGTGGGGAGAAAGAAGAGCAGACATGCCTTATGTGGGCTTATGAAAAGGGTGTGTTTGTATTAGAATGAGCTGGGTTTTCAGAAGAGACTGATGAAAAAGCTAACAGCGTTTTGTCTGTATTTCTCAGGTCATGATGCCATAGTCACTTTACTGAAACACTACAAGCGCCCAGATGATTCTCCATGTAATGAATACTCTCAACCAGGANTCAGAAATGAAGACCTGCAATAAAACTGCACATAATCCCTTATTAACATGACTGAATGTTAATTTCTTCCAGATGGATCCTATGTTTCTGTTCCGTCTCCTCTTGGAAAGATCAAAAGCATGACTAAAGGTACTGAGGTGGACTGAAGCACAGCAGGTTTCTTAAATGACTGTCAGCTGCACACACTGTATCTGTTACCAAGGGTACAATTTAGAAGCTGATCATGACACTTGGATGCTGTGTTTTCCTGAAATGTTGGATGTGTGAAGTACATAACAATATCTGTTACATATATATA
>JAPMNP010687667.1:1248-14883 GCA_029874935.1 Atherina boyeri | reverse complement strand
AGATGGCTCCGCAGTCCATGTTCCGAGTTGTACTCCTGGTATCATTTTCAGTTTTCCTGACCGTTGTGTTGGGGTTTGGACTACCAGCTCTCCTGAACACAGCCATGAGGATGTTGGGACTACCGGAGACGAGTGTGACCGAGTGCATAGTTGTGCTGTATGTAGCTTTTGTGCTGTACATTGCGACGCCTCGAATTCCTAGAGGATTGGTTGAGGTAATGTAAAAAGTAGCTATCTGCACGCAAATGAGTCGTTTTCATCTGTTGTGTCCGAACATTCTTTAAAAATGTTACAATAAACTATTTTTAACTCAAAGAGGAGAATCCCAGACTCTCAACTCATTGGCTATTCTGTTGAGGAGGCGTTTACAGTTAGTGACTATTTCACTGTTACTTATATAAGAGATGCTATCTGAAAAGCTGTCCATTAAACCTCGTTAAAAATCTGACATTCATTGTCCTGCACAAATGGCCCCTTTTTGGGTTATAACTTATAAATCTTAACTTTATTATATATTTTATTATATATAAAAAACCACAAACAAATAGCCTACACGCTTGTCATTTTCTGCTATGCATTGTAATTTCTGTGTCTCAGTCTTAAGAAAAAGCATGTGTGCATGTTGCCCATCTGTACAGGTCAAAGGGAAAGCTGTGTTCATCACAGGATGTGACAGTGGATTTGGTCACTCGCTTGCCAAACATCTGCATAAGATTGGCTTCACAGTCTTTGCTGGATGTTTTCTAAAGGTAAACAGTAAAATATAAATTTTCTGGGATTGTATAAGTGATTAAATGAGCCAAGTCTGCCTTTTTGAAGTCTGATTTAAATCACAGCATCTTTCCATACATTCTATACAAAACACCCTCACAGGACGAAGGGGGGGAAGGTGCAAAGGAGCTTGAGGAGTTTAATTCAGATCGTATGAAGGTTGTGCAGCTGGATGTATGCAGTGATGAGCAGGTGAACAAGGCAGTGGAGTACATCAAAGACAACCTTGAGGAGTCACAAAGAGGTAAATCACTCTACAACGCATCAGAACCCAGATAAGGAGATGTGTTCATTCACAGCTTTCTGTCACTGCCATTGCTCCAGGTCTGTGGGCTGTGGTGAACAATGCTGGCGTGTCAACATTCGGAGAGGTGGAATTCACCTCCATGGACACCTACAAACAGGTGTCAGAGGTCAATTTGTGGGGCACCGTCAGGGTCACCAAAGCCGTTCTGCCATTAATCCGCAGGGCGAAAGGTAAACCACTGGAAGATCACCATGTAGTGTATGTTACATATTAACACACACTAAGATGTGGACATGACTCCATCACATGATGTCCAGACTGACCTGTCCAAAGTGCAAAAACCAAAAAGGGACAAACAACTTTATACTTAAGTTTGTTTGTGAAGGATTAAAAGGATTCTTAGAATTCCTGTTTTAAAGAAAACTATGTCACTAACTAGTTAGCTAATCAGTGTCCCATGACTTCTGTGGAATATCTTAATCTGAAAACAAAGCCTGATATTGAAAGACAATTTCAAAGTCTTTCCCAGCAATGTTTGCAAAGATACAAGTGGAAAAAGACATTGGGTTGACATGAAATTATAAGAAATGACATGTGAATGGGATAAGATGCTAATGAAATGAATCACTATCCAGTTCAGAAATGGAATTGGTTATTGTCAGCAAATTACATCCACTCAGATCAGTAAAGAGCTCAAATGTTTGGACCCATTTAGTAAACAGGAGTCATTATTGGTCATCCATTTAGAGCAGACAGAATAGGACACCGGTCTGCAGGAGTTTCTCTGTTTTGGCTCCAGACTGCTTGGATTCTGGTGTAATGAATCTTGCTAAAACTAAACTGCCTTGCAAGCTAACTAATAGAGCAGAAGTTTTACACCTTTCAGTTCTGAGTGACTCATAAATAGTGTTCAGATTCATTCCTCAGGTAGAAGTATAGACACTAGATTTAGAAAGGCTTCTGTAGACGTTGAAGTATCAACTCGTGCTTTCCACTCAAGTAAAAGTGCTTCAAAACTAAAAGCATAGAAATAAAAGTGATGTAAGACCATTGTTCTAATGGCTGGAGTTTGGTTGGGACATTTTGCTCAAATTCTCTTGAATCTCAGCCACAGACATATTTTTATGCAGGTGCAATGGATGGTATACAAACCAATAGGGTGTCGGAATGGTATATGTTTATAATTTTCATCCAACCAGTCATATTCACTCTATCCAGATGGTGTTATTTATATGGATAGGTTTGTGTATGTGTATGTTTTTTTTAAGCAAACTGGAATGAAAACAAGCCAAAATGAAATGGGAGTAAGTATGCTATTTTTGAAATGTAAGGAGTAGAAGTAAAGTCTGTTGAAAACTAGTCTAGTATAGATACTGACTATTTCTACTTAAGTAAGGTTAGGGTTAGCTAATAAAGACACAGTTTTAAAGTTGTTTTTTAAATTAATAAACAAAGAAACCCACATTTAAAAACTATCTGTAATTGGTCATCTCCAGTAGCCTTAACAGAGACCACCATCTAACTTGTCAACTCCTGTTGAAATGAAAAGTTTTGAAGCAATTTAATGAATGTAAATAAATGCATACTCCATGCATAATAACCAACAGTGTATGAAAAACAGCTTAATTTGCCACTTATGTGTAAGTGAAACTGATCAGATTTTATCCTGAGTTCATTTTTGGTGCCGTTCATGTCTGCCCACAGGCCGTGTTGTGAACCTGGCCAGTATGTACGGAAGGATGGGCAACGTGCTGCGATCGCCATACTGTGTTTCTAAATATGGTGTGGAAGCTTTTTCTGACTGTCTGCGCTACGAGATGAAGGCCTGGGGAGTGAAAGTGTCCGTAATAGAACCGGGGAACTTCATTGTGGCCACCGGCATCCTGACCCGGGACATCGTGGCCACTACATCCAATAAACTGTGGAATGAGGCACCCTCAGAGGTGAAGGAGGATTATGGAAAAACCCATTTTGAGCACTACATGTCTCTGATGCGCTCTTATTGTAACAGTGGACAAAAGGACATGGCCCCTGTTCTGGATGACATAACAGATGCTATCTCGTCAAAGCATCCTTACACACGATACAACCCCATGGAGCCGCACTGGTGGATCAGAGTTCAGGTGATGACCCACCTGCCTGGCGCCCTATCTGACTTGCTCTACTTCTAAATCAGAAGCCGTTCCTGTATTATCGCCCCCGGATTCACCTTCAGATCAGTAGTAGCATTTTCCGTGTAGCATTATGCAGATCTGTAGACTTTAACCTAATATGATTGTTTTCCTCAGCACTTGAAATCATTCACTGATCAAGCCTTAAAACCTTATGTTTTTTTTTCTCTTTAACTGCAAATGGATGATTGCACTTTGCTTTTTGTATGTCTGTCAAGAACCAGAATTTTATCTACACAAATAAATGCTCCAAGTAGTAACTACTTTTTGTTAGGTATGAGCAGATCGGACACGTTCGTATATCCCGAATGTGTCCCTCGCAGTGGACTCGGTTCCCGTCCCTATCTATCTTTATTTTTCCTGATACTTGTAATGATTTGTCCAATCGAAATCATCTGGGGCCCTGCTGACATGACGACCAAAACTGAAAGGCTCCCGCTGTTCTGTTATGGGTAACACCGGAACAAACCGAGGTCAGTTACTGTAAGGCCGCGGTGCAATTTGGCCAGACTTGCCCCAAAGTTATGTAACAACAACACAAGCCCACTTTTGTCTCACAAACTCCATGAGATCCAGCATGCTACGTCAACACTAAAGTCTTTTGATGTGATTAATGGCCATGCTTGGTTGTTTACCACCCCCACCTTTGCAGGAGAAGTATTTTGAAAAACAGAATGGAATTGCACAGAAAATTTTATTTTAAGATATTTCAAGCAATCGGTGTAATTTTGAAATAAAGTGACCAAAATGAAAAATTGTTATTGTTTTTTTGGAAGGCTTCCTTTGAGGTTAGGGTCTGTAATGTTGGTAAATGTAATCTTAATAATTGGCCACCAGGTGGCATACGTTACCCAAAGAAAACTAATGACTGTCCAGGCCTGTGTTTCTGTTATCACATCAATTTCTTATTAAATAAAATTTCATATTTTCTAAGACTTATAAATGACCTGGCATGATAGGTCATTTAAAGAAAAAAAAAAAAAAAAACCTGGACAAACATTCTTAACTGCATACGAAAAGTATTCAAGAGCTAACCAAAAAAAAAAACACCATTGTTTTTATGCTGTTTATTACATCTTTTGAACACTCTAAAACTCTTCTAAATTATTACACCTGAAGACGATCTCCCCTCCATAAAAACAGTATTAAGAGCAAGACATTAAAATTTCACAGCACCGCCTTTATCATTCCACAGCATGACTGTTTTTTCTTCACTCTTATACAGAAAAAAGCTTTGTGAGACAAAGAACACCATAGAAATGTAAGCAGCACAAAAGCACCAAAGTTAAACATGGGCCACTTGCTCTGAATATTATCAAGACATCTATGTGAAAATTCAAGGTTATCTCAGGCATGTTTAGCAGCTAAGAAACAAGGTTCCAGCTGCACTGTAGTTTACCATCAGGATGATGAGTTTTTATCTTGATAATATCTGTCACAACTGACTTCAATGTCTTTTGAAACAGTTTTCTGTACAGCTACAAGGCTCTGCTCATGCGGCCTTCTCTGTTGTAACATGAAAAAGATCCCAGTAACAATATCCATTCAGGGAGATACTGCAGTTCCGTATTTGAATATCAAGTCAAATATTTTAGTATGAGGATTTTTTATTTTTTTTTTTACATTTAAGTGGCTAAACTGCAAAAGTGATGTCTTACACTAGTCTTAAACATACAGATAACAAAAAGAAGATATCCTTAGAAACCGTGACAGTCTCTTCACAACCAACATTATGTGATACCGTTACTTGAGGTGCTCATACATAATGTTTCAGGCCATGATTACATCACAGCTGCGTTTATGTTTGACTGAACATCAGCACATACTTTTATACTGTACATGTAGGCATTCACTGATCACTTAAGTTATACTTGATGATATCAGCTATGGTAAGGTCACTTGAAACTAAACAAATCAAATAAAGGGCATTTTTATGCATGATCAAAATGAAAAGTGAGACCATGACATTTTCAGCCAACTTCAAAGCGAGCGCCATATGAGGAAATATTCTTTCCTACAAGGATGTGTTCAGACATCCCAACACATCGCTCGCTAATCACTCAACTGACGCACATGCAAAGCTTTAAACAAATGGCGCGCAGCAGTGATGGAAGAAATGGGAAGCACAGAATTGAGGAGGGGGAAAAAAATACACTAAAACTTTGGTTGCCAAAAAGCTGTGAAGGCACATTAAAATCTCCTACATCCTTCAAAGTGGGGCACGTCACGTTGGCATTTGTCACTTAAATACTGCGACATATCGCAGTTACTTCAGAACTGGAAGCCAGGGAGGAAATATCAGCAGGAAATAAACAGATGATTACTACTTTAGGCAAACACTGTCTCACATTATGCCCAAAAAGTGGAAATAATGGAGCAGTCAGGGATTGTAATAACGGGATTTGTGTACCTAAATACAAATCTTGTGACGGGATATTGGGAGAATACAGGCACGAAAGCCCTCTACAAATCCGAATAATTAAAATTTCAATTCATTATTGATAATGAACCCCAAAATCCCCCATCAGAAGCTTTGCAACACTGGATTTTTGTGTATTCAAAATTATGATAACTGTCTGAAAGTGTAAAAGGAGCTTATTTTAGCCCAATATAAATCTAATTGAGAGCTAATAGCTTCGCTGTTCATAATGAATCTTTTGCAACTCCTTTGTGACTTGCTCTGTCAATCACCAAGGGAATGGAGGGTAAAATAAAAAAGGTTCACACCCATGTTTTGTGTTCTTTGTGGCATAACTGATTATTTTTCTCAAGCTTGTATTAACTTGACCTTTAAAAGCCAATGTAAAATCTTTTATTCTCTGCGATGATACATCAGCGTTGGCCCACCTGGGCGTGATAAACTCTTATCCAGTTGAACACACTCTCCGACTCTCCCAATTTCCTTATTCATTGCTTTTTCTTCTTTTCTCTCTCTCCAAGTCTTCATTTCTTTTCCTTCTTGCTAAAATCTCTCTTCCTTTCTCTTTTTGTGCTCGGGTCCAACTGGCCACAGCTGGAGAAGTCATCATTGCAGGCATCGTGATCATCATCCTCCTCTCCCTGCAGGAATGGCTTCCTGCCAGCGCTAGTGCAGCTTTGATTGCAGCCAGTGGTACGAGCCGACCGTCAACATTCAAACACTTGGTCCTCTTTTGCTCAAATACCCAATCATTCCAGAGCTTTGCTGTAAATATTAAGCATGTGTGCTGCTGAAAACATTTCCATGTACTGTATTCTCACTTGACACTGACCATACATGTGGTAAAACAAACTGAATTACTCCAAGCTAGAAGACTTTACAGGCATTTGAACTTGCTCTTAAACAAATTGATCATGGAAATGGACGCCCAAAAATGAAAGAAAACAAACATCTACTATAGATTATATTTCTTAATCTTTGCTTGTACATAAGGAATTGTTTTCTGAGAATTCTTTGTGCCCGTTTAAGGAAGAGGGCGTCCCCCTTCACATGATGTATATGCTTTTCAGCCACGCAAACTCGACCCTTGGGTGACCCTCCATTCCCTCCAGTGATCACTAACTCAGGAGCAGTGACATCATCCTCTGGATTGCCTGAGCTGGTTCTCCACTTCCCCTCTGAGCTCCACAGAACTGACTTTTTTTTCCCTTTTTCCCCTCTCACTCAACCGCCCTCAATCCTAAAAGTCATCGCCTTTGGCAACACTGACGAGATACATCAGCTGTCACCCGCGTGCTGTGATAGGGAAAAGGGGGGATGGACTAGCAGGGAAGAAAGCAACAACTTTGTGGCTCTTCACATGACCTGTAGATACAGGAAGACTCCCCCATCACCATTCTGGACTGTCAATCTCTCTTGTGGAAGATTAAGTGAAGGTGGTAGGGCACTTTGCTGTGTGCGTGCATCCATGCAAAGTCATGGGAATTACAGCTCCCACTGTCTGTGCCGCCTCAGCTTTGTAACATTCACATGATGTGTGGATACAGCAATATGTGAGACACACAGCTCTGCTGTAAACAATGAAAGCTGAATATTTAGTTTGATTTTGCACAAAGAGGGGAAACAAAAAAGAAAAAAAGAAAAAAAAGATGCACAGTGTTAATATTCCAATCTTGGCAACATCCTAACAGAATAAATATAGTTTGGTCACTTCAGTTTTATTCATGATTAGCAGAAGTTGTGGATTAGTATGTCCACAACCAAGAAAAATGCTTTAAGACAGACAAAGAAACAAGCTGCAATGTAGACCTGCAGGCATGGCTCTGAATGGGCAAACATCTGAAAATGCCTCCGTCAGATGGCCGCTGTGTAAAGTTTTTTTGTTTTGTTTTGCTTTTTCTTTAAAAAAAAAAGAAAAAAAAAGTCACATTTTTAAAAGAAACCATTAAAAAGATTATATATTATCAACAAAGAAAACTAAATGCAACTCTAATAGATAAAGGTGGAAATACATGGCATTGCTTATGACCTAACACATTTGGATAATTTAAAATAGGCGACCAAGAGGTCTGTAGTCAACTCTCAAAGGTCCAGAGTCTTTTGTCTCCCTGCTTCATGTCTCTCCCATGATTTTTCCATACCTCCTCTTGGAATGCTCACAAAGGGGCCATTTAAGTCCTGATGATGTGTCATGTCTTCAGGCTTGGAGCTCAAACATTAGTGTGTGTTCTGATGTAAGTATCTGTATTATATATGGATGCAATTAATGTGTAAGGGTGCGAGTTTGTGTGTGTGTGAGAGAGGTGGATCAGGATGCAGCCAGAGCCTTGATCAGGTACAGTTTGTCTCCCTGCTCACTGGTGAAGATGGGGGCCTTTTTGTAGTGTTCAACAAGCTCTTCCATAGAGTTGAACTTGCGCTGTCCAATGCAGTAAAGGTTTTCCTTCAGCTGCACTTTGAAATGCTTGTTCTTGCTCTGCGCCTTCAGGGAGATGGAAAAGTCATTTGGCTAGAAAGGGAAGGGAAAAAAAAAAAAACTCAGGTTAGTTGTGGTATTTTAAAGCAGCAACAAGTGAATTAACAGTCATCTCAGAAGGACGCGACTGACCGATGACTCGCTGTCTCGGATGAGGAAGTCTCCTTCTGTGCCTCTCTGATTGAGGGCCACCTCTGCCTGGTGTCGAGTCACCTTTCCGTAGTACCACTCCTTCCCCGCAAAGCGACCGCTGCTTGACGGCGAGATGTAGTCGCAGTCAGGTGTGGGAGGACCGGTGGGCCCTGCTGTGGATTTATGGGAGCTGGAGTCCAGCACAGTGACATAGTTCTTAGGCACCAAGCCCACCTGTCCGTCCGCTTTGCGGCACTTCCACCACTCCGGGTCGTTCTCTGGCTTCTCCACCACCTCCATTACCTCGCCCCTTTCAAACTTTAGTTCCTCGTCGTTATCAGAGTTGAAAGGGTAGAGCGCCTGAACTGTGTGCAGCACTCTGTTTCCATTCGTGGTGCTGTTCACCACGGCCGCTAGCTTCTCAGTTAGCGATCCGGCCGGGTCACCGAGACCACCCATGCCCCCTCCACCCGCCGTCCCATCCATGTCCTCGGTGACATAGTTGGACGGAAACCAGCCAGAGCGTCCGTTGTAGCTGCCGCGCCACCAGCCGTCGCTGCACTTCTCCATCACCACCACCCGCGTGCCCTTCACTAGAGACAGTTCGTCCTCGCGCTCCGCCGTGTAGCTGAACTTGACCAGGGCGGGCAGGTTGAGGTCATACAGCCGCTCACCGTTGTCTGTACTCGGATCTGTGTCAGAGTTGGAGGCAGTATTCCTCATGTCTTTCTTGTTCTTGACCTTCCCAATTCCTGAAAAAAACACCAACATAAGCAGGGAGAGGTGTTAAGGTTTGCACAAAGCATAGAAAACTAAAAATGAATCTGACAGGCAGCTGATTTAGCAAATACCACACAATCAACAAAAAGGAAAGTGAAAAAAACAAAAAAAAACACAGGAACACACCATCAGGAAAACACCCTGAAAATGTAAGAGGGAAAAACAAAAAGAAACAGACAAATACCAGGTAGTAATAATAAGCATTAAGGGCTGTGCTGAAGTACAGGGAGGGAGGGTAAGCAGGGCTACATTTCGTTCCTTTTCCACATCACAGTGCCCTAACCCCCCCACACTCCAAATCCCAATACATTCTTGGGGATTAGGCCTAGGTGCTGAGGAAACAAAAAAGCAAAACTGGCATGGTGGGGAAAAGAAGAAAAAAAATGAGTGGGATGAAAAACTTGTTTTGGCAAAGTCCTGCAAATCCCACAAATACAAAAAAATGTTAAGTGGTTTTATTCAAGCACTGTGACCTAAGGCTGAAATAATTCACACATTATAATGGCCTTGAACTCTGTGAGACAAAAATGTTCAGTCAGATTTCATTGCTGCTAATCACATTGCACTAATCACCTTGGCTGCCCCGACACCTGCGGCTTCGCTTTGCACGGCAGCTCGATTTCTGACGCATTTACACCTCTGCCAAAACTGTACACGGCTCATTCTCCACTCCTCATTCCCTGACCACGAGTTGGCCATCTGACCTCAGTGTGACATGGGGATAATTGAGAGCATGTTTTCAACCATCAGCATTTCCATTTTGTTAACGCTTACATGAGTGACCACCACTGACAAAAAGGAATATTTTCCTTTTTCCTCCAGCCAACCTCTTGGCATTGTTCAACTCCTCCCTGACCAGACATGGTCTCGAAACAGCCATGGGGCTAGCAGCAGAAGGATAACCTTGTCTTTGAGCCAGTTTCAAGGTTGTGTTGTCTCAAAGCCAGACTCTGGAAGGTCCTGTTTTCTTAGCCTTACTCGGCAAGAATTTCCACTCAGCAGTCTGACATGCTAAGAGATGCATAGGTGCCTAGTAAAGGATGTAAAGTTGAGATAATGCCCTCTTCCTGCTTTCCAGGTGACCAAAAAGAAGCTCTAATGTTCAGTCTTGGGTATCTCTAAATCACTATGCTGTAATCAGTCTTGCTGATGATGGCTGGTAGTGTCTGGTTAGCCTTCGCTTCAGACACAGTGAACAGATTTAAGACCCCATTTCTGATTACGTTTGCAAAGCTATTGCTTGCACAATCAAAAGACAGCTGGGTGAAATTATACAGTGTAGCAGGGTGGAGTCTTCAGGACAACGCTGGAAGGATGGTGTGTATATGTTTGTGTTTGTTATCAGAGTGGGGAACTTGAATACGCTTTACCACAGATAAATTGTTACTGAAAGATGTCTCTTACTCAAGGAGTGCAGACAAATTTCACGGTAGCGCTGAGAGTCCAATGTCAAATTGCTTCCAGGTAGACCCTGTTATTAGTCACACCACTGTACATAACTACAGACTCCAGACAGGGTGTTAAGAGCTGATGTCTGTAGGCGGAGGTTAAGTATTACGCAGATGCTAGTTAGACATTTTTGCAATCGTATCGGCTCAAAGAGACGAGAAGTACTCTGAAACTGAAAAAAAAAAAAAATTCCAAAAGACTTTGAAGAAGAGAAGGCTATTGAACTCACACATTCACCAAAACACTCCTCTCTTCTTAGTGTTTAAACAACATGCAAGCATAGCTGACAAAATCTAGATTCAACACATCTAAAATATAAATGTGCATGATCAAAACCACAGTGATTATGCAGGTGCAAGCTCCAGGATGTCTTGGCACAGTTGGAATTGACCTACTTCGTTCCAAACAAAGGTTATGGGTCTTTTAGCTCCAGCTGAGAACAGAGAGACAACTGAGTTTATATTTTATCTCTCTTGCCAGGTAATGCAACTCTTATCAGTGTCCTTGTCAGGGATTTTTATTTGCTGCTTCCTGCTACGCTCACATGAACACTTTGCATTAAAAAAGCAAATCCACTGCATTTGAATAGATGCCGAATCTCTACCAAGGTAATCATGGGAAGTTTGTTTTGCCTATACAGCTATAGATAGATGATGGGAAGATATGACGCCGTTATTGAGGACAGCTGCCCCTCTTCAGGTCCATCTGTCATACTGTTTCAGGTTAATAAGGAGAATTCACTTGTCAGCTGTGTAGAGGAGCTGCAAGTTTGTACTTCCTTTTGTAGTTTAGCAGAACTCATATCTTTTTGCATCAAACACACAGAATGGAAATACTCCCAGTAATGCCAGTTTCCAGATGAGGGCACAGCTACACAATGCTCAGGTGATAGCAACTGATTTTTTGGCGAGCATTTCCTTCTAACAGGTTTGTGTGCTCAATGAAATGTTGGGACATTTAATCACCATTACAAACCAAATATTCTGTCCCGACAAGGAATAGATGTTATTAAAAAGAAATATTAATGCATGTCTAAGTTTTTTTTACCTGTAGAATCTCCAAATAATCAGAACTCTATAAATAAGGAAATAAATTAATTTGGGCCACAGACTAGGCAGCCTAATTTCAAGCACTTCCAACATGACCCATTCTTGATGCAATGGAGATTATTAATAGTGGGTTTTATAAGCACTTAAGCCAGTTAGGGACACTTTACCACAACAAAACAGGATACAAAAACCAAATTTTTTAGCCCAAATACTGTATTGTATAAGCAATCCATAATTATTCCAAGAACTAAAAACATGAGCAGCACATACTATTTGGTAAAAAAAACAATGTTTTTTTCATTTTAATTTTGGATTTGAATCCATGAAAAATAATTAGTAGATAAAAAGAAAACTAAAACTAAAAATCCTTCTCTCCCTAGTTCTTCTGAGGCTGCCTCATGTAGCCTAACCTCACCCTAGTCACCTGACATTTAGCCTTATTACTACCAACCATATGAAGACTACGTGTGTTGTGTATGCCTTGTGGTATTTTCAGCTTCCCCTGAAAACCACAGTTCCTTTGCTACTCTGCTTCTGAGCAATATTTACAACAGAAATGCACAAGTTCCAAGTGCATTGGAAACTTCTGTCATTCGAACATCACATGCTTTTTCCTGCACGTTTCCTGACAGAGGGATGCAGAGGAAGAAAATTACACAGAATCAGATGGCAGTAAATCACTGCAAACAATGACAAGGGGCATATCACGCATATGCTAAACGGCCTCGCAAGAAGAGGGGAAAAAAAACAAAAAAACAAAAAAAGGGGTCACTTCTTGTTTACAGCCTAAGTACACCAGCATGAGGAGAAGAAAATGTGAAGAAGAAAAGGGAGTTAGTTCAGCTACCAGTGACATACAGGAACTAGTTTTGTTTTTTAACTCTGGCCTCCCTCCACTGGCTGGCTGTCCATTGTCTGCCAGGGCCCTTTCGACCCCTTGGCTTCCCTCCATTCCAGGGCTCTTCCTCTGTGGACGACAACACCCCGCGTCAGGCTGTCTGACAGTGCCTTAACATCCCCCTGCTTTGACACGGCACACTTTTCCTAGCAGTGAGTTAAACACAAAAATAGCCTTACAATCCAAGTCAGGTTGTCTGAATCAAAAGTGATCTATATGTTGGTAAAACTTCAAACCCTGACAACAATGTGTAATCCAGACAGGTAATGGAAAACAGCAGCCCTCAGACGTATGGTTTTGTATGATATGTGTGCTGTAGATGTAATGACAGCATGTTCAGTCAGAAACTGTGTTCAGCCCATCAAATGAAAGGCAAAGCACACAAGTGTGAGTTGGCGTATTCTTGGTTGGGGTTGCCTTTTGAGGATATAGCTTCAATCGCGCTGCTAACATGGTTGACAGATTCGAAGGAAATGTGCAGTTCTTTCAACTTCAGCCGTCTGACACATCAAAAGCCGGCAGCCATCGATCTCTGTGATGGAACAGAGTTCAGGGAGAAGTTCGGCTCTGTACAGAGCAGCATTAACGTCAGGAGATACGCCAAAAACAAGCCTTTCTCAAATGTGAAACAGTCTGAGGGTATGATTTCTTATATTACATTAAATCAAACTATCTTTACTTTGTTTCCAAAGACCTGCTGGCTGTAATTTTACATTGATCCGCATTACTTTGAGAAAATTGGAATGACGAGCTCATCCTCAGCCGACAGCCACAGAATTTCTAACAAAGTATTTTCAGACAAGATTTTTTTTAACTTTTTTTCCCCCCTAAAAACCATAACTTCTTCTCTTACGACCTAAATTTGAAAGACATTTTATAAATCAAGTATACTGACAAATGGCTGATTCCACTCATTCATTGAAATAAAGATTCAAACTGAATCTCTCTTCATGATTAAAACATGAAAAGACATAATGTACAAACTGATCATCTTGAGATTAAGCGAAGACATAAAAAACTTAGCTACTATCAAAGGAACACGTGAAAGCATTAATTATGCAATCATAATTACATGATCAAAGATGATTTGGTTATAACATTAAGATTTGGAAGAAAAAAGGGGAAAAAATGCTAACTCCTGTGGACTTTGATTTGTCAAAATGCTTTTGTGTCAGTAATTTGATGTAACAAATTCAAACTGCCCATACTCTATGTTTTTATATCAGTTTATGGGAGTTAAGGG
>JAPMNP010687659.1:0-10503 GCA_029874935.1 Atherina boyeri | reverse complement strand
CAGTGTTTATCACTTGGAGACTTTTTTTCTCCTGCCGTGAAGTCAGAGGTTTCAATTTGTGCCAGAAAAGGAGAGAAATTGCAGTGGGATGTGAGTAAATATTTGTCAAAACTCTGTTGCTTAGCTCCCAGGTTACTTAAGCAGCCCAAACAACGAGATTGAGTGCAAAATTCTGGCGAGCTAAGAAGTAACTAAGGTTGCAGTAAAACACATAAACAAAATGATGACAAACATCTAAATATGGAGACTGGAGGGGATTTGAAACTCTCTTTATCTTCACTTTCATTTTCTCTCTGTCTTTATCTCCACTGGGATTCTCTGCTTTGATCTCTGAACCTGTAAAATTCACACGCAGAGGCGCTCTTGACAGTAGGAGAAGAGGGAAGTGTTGTGAAAAAGGCAAAGTGAGGGGGTGAGCGGAGGATTAGATATGCAGAGCATGGACGTTAAGGGCAGAGGAGGCAGATACAGCTGGAGGCAGCCTATCTGGATACGGGTAGCTTTAGAACAGCTTCTAAACTAAACAACTATGTTCCAAATGATGAAATGATTGAAAGAAAATTTGTAAATGCATCAGGACCAGTTCTAATCCACAGTACATTACAGCTGCAGACATTTTGTAAGCACCTTCCCTTGGTCTGTAGGTAAAACAAACAAAAACAAACCAAAAAAAATGCTTGAAACATAATTTCATTTGATGTCTCCATAGATGAACATGCTCAAGAAAATATTCTGGCTTATCTGCTTGTTAACATCTTCTATGGGTCATTATAATTAATTTCCCTTTTTTGGATGGATGCCAGGAGAGTGGCGACATCCCGTTGGAGGAATGAAAAAAATCACAATCCAGCCTGCTGTGTTTCATTTTTGGGATGGGAGTACACAATGTGAATCCCCGATTCCTTTGACAGTTGATACCTGGGCATTTTTTTGTTTTGTTTTTGTGAAAAGTTGAGGGAGAAGGAGAAGAAGAAGAAGAAATAAAACATGGACACAGGAAAAGAGAAAATGGCGCAATACTAAAAAAACAAAAACAAAAAAAACAAATAAACAAACATTCCAAGGAACTACATAAACAGAATAGATCCATATCTTGGATTGCTATACCCTGGTGCACTCCCTCTACTGAAGTTGAGTTTGAAAGTTACCTATCCCTCATAGCTCATGAACAGTTTTACACTGACTCTGTGCAAGCTATGCTAATTAACAAGCCAGTGTTGTGCCAAATACTGATCCCCAGCAGAATCTGACCCCTTTTTTTGTCCCAATTATCAAAATATACTAATCATGAAACTTCCAAAAACCGTCCGCTGTGTTCATTTTACTGAAGCAGAAGTGCTTTATCTGCTCTGCAATTATTTACGCTTAATATTATACAAGTTAAAAAGAAAAAGGAAATCAACATGGCAAGCCTTCATCTTCATATCCTTCATAGAATAGATGGGAATTAATTAGAGCCAATGGAAATGTGCTGTTTTCTTTTGTGGTACCCTTTAAACGTTAAATGTTGTTGATTATAGTTAACATTTTATATCTCTTCTCATTTTGCTTTAAAACTACATCAAATACTCTATATAAATAATAAATATTAATAATCAAACAATTCAGTATCAATAGATTCAAACTGTCAGAAGTCAACAAGTAGGGTTTTTTTTCTTCCTCTTTCCTTTTTCAGCAAGTGATAAGCTTGCTGCTCTGAATTAAATTGTTTCAGTTGGATCAACGAATGATCAAAATTATTACAACTTTTATAAACATTGATTAAAGATTTAGTAACCATTAGCTGTAGTCTAAAAGCCCTATTCAAAGGCCATTCATGTAAAAATAAATACTAAAAGAACTGTTTGAGCTTACAAAGTTTTTCAAGATTTCACATTTTCTTTTTTTTTGCTGTACATGTTCAAATGGATATTTTAAATTTGCTTGCAGGACTTGCATTAAGAGCTTAATGTCAACCAAATGTACCTCTTTCAAAATTTGGTGGGTATATCTGAACAATGATGACAAGACAAAGAAAGTCACTTTTGTAACATTTTTCGTCTTTCTTTTTTTATCTAAAAAAACAAAACAAAGTATCCAAGCAGAGTCTGGGTCTGCCCAGAATAGCATATGTGTTTTAAAGAAAGGTCGCATGTAAACCTCACATTCTGTCATTTCAGCTGGTTGGCTTTTGGCAGAGACTGATTCATACGGTTTAACCAGAAAATCCATTGAGCATGCTGTGCCAAAGAATGCCGAAATGATCACTATTGAAAAGCGCAGTTGCTAGCCTATTCTGCCATCCTTTCACATTGTTTCTTAGTCTTTCTTTCCTATTGCCAGGGGATTAAGTGATGTCTTATATCCTATGCCAAGGCCTTTCTAAAAAAAAAAACATTCACAAGCAGAAAAAGCAATCAGCCAAATGCAGTTAGCACACAAAGAAACGTGAATGCTTGTCTATAGACTGTGAAAAGACATTTTAAGACTCAGTGTGCTTGTTAGAGCAATCCAGGGCATGAATACTCATTCACCCAATTTTCTTCCTGTGTCTGCTTTTATTCATTTTTCATATTGTGTTTCTGTTGTTTAGACGCAATAAAAAAAAAAAAAAAACTACATCACTTGCAATCCTATTCAATCTGTCTTTTCCAGTCACATGACTCCATGTAAATTTGATTAAAACCATTTAGGTAAATGATGCACAGACATAACCTCCATGAATAGCAACATCCTTTAAAATTCTGAGCTTGAAGAGCACCATTGCAGTCCATTAAGATGTTTCTCGCTCTGTTGTTGTTTTATCTATGAATAATTGCAAACTCTGAGCTTAGGCAAAAAGGTTTCTGCACTTCCTCAGCCTGGAGATGATGAACAACTTCTGTTATCTCTGAATTCCAGTTAGTTTAATGAAAGAGGATGTTTTGTAGACACTTTTGTTAGAATCACTCATTCTTCTTTGGTTCAAGTCCTCTTTGACTCCCACTGAATTCCTTTAAATAGCAAGTGTGGATCAAATAGACATGCAACTATAAAAGTACGTTTTACCACCATTAGTCTCCATTTCTAACCAGAAATTGTTTATCTCACAACAGTTACGATATTGTTGTTCAAGTAAAAAAGCCACTATAGAAATACTTGCACTCTTTATTCAAAGCTGTATTTGCCCTCTATATTTCTTCACACATAGCATACAAGTGGTAATTACATGCAACCACAAGTATTCATAAACCTTTTTGATTGACCATAGTTAAAGGGACATTTTGTAACATTTTCTGTTGCTTACTGGCCAAAATCGATGTCTGCATTTATAAATGCGTTATTATTGGTGTATAATGACCTCCACTAATAATCTGACGCATTCTACTAAGTGAAGAATTTCAGATTTCTTTCTACATAGGACGGGTCAGCCGGTAGGGAAGCGCCATGACAGTCGGCCATCTTGAAACTATAAGTGGCTGAGCAGAACAAACACACAGCATGGAGACGACTTGTTGAAGCCACAATTCATCTCTGTTGGATAGAGTCAATAACACAATTGGGAACATGCATGTTTCTTTGTTGTTATTGTTGTTTTGAGCATACAGGGCTAATAATCTAGATAATAGTAATGACTCCCTGCAGTAGCGGATGGCATTATTTAGGGTGCGTTCCAAAACCCTAAAACCGCATCCTTTTAAGTCACCTACTTAGCCATCGAGTCATTGAGTGCCGTTCCAGAACAAAAATACGATTAGTTCCTATCTTCTATGGTGACTTCAGAATTTGAATTTACTGTCAAATCTGTAGGCAGCATCGATGCACACTTCATCTGCCTATGACCCAGAATGCTTTGCAACATCACCGGACTCAGCAAAACTATCAAGATGTTGGCTGAAATGTCACCGATTTCCACCACGGTTTTGTTTTTTTGTTTTTTTTATCGTATACAAATGTTAATACATAAGTTTAAAACTAATTTTGTCGATCTGATATATCTGTTAGCGCAGCATATATTTGCGTGATGACGTCACAGAACAAACACTCCACGCAGCCGTTGAAGTCATCTTCTAAGTCAACTACTTAGGCAGCTGACTTATTAGGAATCGGGTCAGCGAGTCAGTTGACTAGGTTTTGGAACGCACCCTTAATCAGTGTTGTCAAGGCTTTTTGATAGACAGCGGCTACTGTTGTTGCAATACGTGTTGGAAATGGTGACATGCATCATTCGTTTTTATTTGATACATGAATTCAACATTAGATGGCAGCAATTCTTACACATTGTCCCTTTAAAGCTGACATCGATGATGAAGGAAACTCATGATATTCAGAGAAATGTCAAGCCATATCACTCTTAAATTACAGCATTACTCTAATTTATGATTTTATACACTAATATGTGCGTGCAAGTAGAAGTAAACCTGACAACTCCATAAAGATAATCCACCTTTGCAGTGTTTGGTGCATGGAGTTGATTTTTGCTAAGGAAAGTGGCTATTAAACTGCCAAACCTCTTTTAAAACCATTCAGAGGTACAAAAAAATGTTCAGCTGCTAGCGTCAGATCCATTAACATTCAATTGCCTGTGTGCTCTCTAAGCTTCTCATAGCCTTTCATTAATTATCCAGCCTTAATTAACTTAAATGGATTCTAGTGAAGTATCTTTATGGCCACGATTGCAAAAGGCAAATCCTTAATATTAAAATCTACAGCTTTTAAACTGCTGTGCTAACTGCAGAAATGTGCATCATGCACTGACTGAGAAGGAGATGAAGATTGGCATAGACATGTCTACGCTGGCTTATGTGATTGTCTAGCATGTACTGCTTACAAATCATGAAGTATAACATTTTGGATAGACATGCATATCTGCATCTGATAGCCTGAGGGCAGTAGCAAGACCTTGGAATGTCACTTGCTTTGTACTTTTAGACAGCAACTGTCAGCGCAACAGACATCAGGTATCTGTCGCATTGAAAATGTTGTCCTACCTGAAGGCAAGAACACACCTTTTAGCAGACACATAACCTGGATGGTCCATCATTTCGAGCATTAATGAAACATAGTCAGGTTAAATGCAAGTCCCGCCCCTCTTCCCCCTTCCCCAGCTTCTCATTGCTTTTTGATAATCGAAATATGAAGAAACTAGATTTCATTTCTGAAAAGTTTTACCAAACAAAGCTAAATGCTACTTGGATTTATTTCTTAAAGATGTGTAGCAGAGATCCATGTTTGAGCAGGTATAAACCAGTAGGGCTACAAATGATGAAATGATGCAACCTTTTTCTTCAAATAAGTCTGTTTTTTTTTGTCTCTGTATGTACCTGGACAGTATTAAACACGGCTTCAAATTAACCACCCCTCTGTTTATGGGCGTTGAGCAAATGTGCAGTAATATTCTGACTGGTCAGTTGACCCGATATCAGAAATGCAAGGGAAAACAACGATGATTGACCGATCCTTCACAGGAAGTACAAGATAATTGCACTACAATCTTTGCACATGCTAGGAAGGGCCAATCCTATTGGTTAGCATACCAAAAGTACTGGGAAAACTCAACTAATTGACTCTACCAAGCATTGGAATCCAAATGAAACACAATTGAAACCACAAGCAATTACATGGACAAAAACATTAAAACAGTGCTGTCCACCTTAGAGCTTATGCGTAATTCTCGACTTAAAGCAAACCACACAATGTATCACATGAAAGCACAGACTCTGCTGAAGATGTCTGTCTCATCACTGTTGGACAAAAGCTAGCAGCCAAGGAGCTGCAAACATACAAATCATAGAATCATAAATTATCTCTTTATTTTGTTATATTCCACCTCAAAAGAAAAAAACTAAAACAAAAAAAGAAAACAACGTTATCATTGTGTTCTGTCATTGTTTGAAATTAATCATGAAGGTCCTGGTCGTTTCCATGGAGATGAAGAAGGTTTTATAGATAAGTATTCACTCTTCGTGTCGTACAGTATACTATCTTACGGTTCACTTTTCTCTGGATCCTCATGATGGTTCTAAGGGGAATTTTGGGGATATCTCTGCATTCGCTTGACTCATTGACTTACTTATTTGTAAAACTACTCAGTTTCACTCTTCTTTTTTTTTTACATTTGTTCAGCTTAGCTGACATTACTTTACTAATTACAAGATAAAGTTTTCATTGAAAGTAATGTGGTTTTCTATTAGAAGGAGATAGCCATTAAAACTCCCTACAGTGTTCCAGGAGAAAGGTTAATTTACCTGAATGTGATATATTAAAACATGTCATGATTCTAACCAACTGTAGTGAGCTCACATGTCTTAGCTTTCTCCTGAGACCAAAATTATGCATATAGCCTTAATTGTGGGCATCTCATTTCAGAGTGGAGGCAGAAAAAAAGGCTCTGTGAAGGAGAGGGTAACTGGTCTTTAAAGCACCGACACACAAACACATAATGGCCTTTCGGAAATCCAATGGAAGCTTGTTATTCCTCTAATGTATTATTTCTGTAACTTTAGATTTTTTTAGCCAGCAAATATCAAAGAAAAAAACTTACTGATGTAATTATTATTGTTATTGTACAGTAATTACTATTTATTATTGATCCATAAATCTTGTGGTATTACATAAACGGTAGTTAGTGGTGTTTGGCAAAGGGGTAGGATTGAAAAAGCACTGGCTTATTCCCACTTGCTTTGGACAATCACTTCTTTTCTTAATTTTCTAGTTTTTTTGTACATTTCTTATGTTTTGTCTGTCTTTTTTTAAGTTGTGTTTATATTTAAATAAACTTTTCAAATCAAATTCATTCTGATGGAGCTTTAAGTTTTCCTTCGAAGAATTTGCTTATGTTTGGCCATGCATGGGTCAAACATCAAGATTCCCTTAGTTCATGGTCAAATATTATCATGTAGAATAGAGATGGAACGTGGCATGGCTATTTTTTTATGCTTCTTGGTATGGTATACAGCAAAGTGGCATCATCAGGAGCATGTAAAGTAAAATTTATCAGACTTCTGTGGACACTATTTATTTCAAGATAAGGCACCACACACGACTTCCTTGTAAATCATTAGTGCAACGGTTTGAATGCAATAAACAGAACTAGCATAGGTACTATTAGTGTTTATGCAATTTAAACGGACATCTGTTATTTTCACTTTCACAGCAGGCCCAAGTAAACATTCTCAAATATGACAGATGGCATGCTTGAGATCACTTTTTATAACTAAACTGTGCAAAGGATAGTGACTGTAGAAACTGTTTTCTTAATATCAGAGAAACTTGAAATGCACTCAGTTGTGCTTAATATAACATAACAGGACCACTGACATCCTGATTAGTTTGTGTTGCATTAGACCGAAAGCAAAGTACATCACACACACACATACAGACACACAAGTGAAAATCAGTTTAGCATAAAACTAAAATCACACATGCTTTACACCATCTATCTATTATGCAAAGGAAAGTAAAAATCAAACTGAATAATGTCTTGCCACGCTATATACGCTTGCCAAGAGGTCAAGCATCGCTGAATAGGAAAAGAGTCTCATTAATGCAAATGTAAATAGAGACAAATGAAGCCAGATGAAGCAGACAGAAAGTTTAAGCAGGCCACAGGGTCTGCATCTGATGTGTTGGGACGACCATAATCTAATTATTGCAGCAGTGGAGGGAAATTCCCTACATACCCCGATGAATTCCTGGATGCTTTTCAAGCATACATAGTAATTGAATTCTAAAGCATTCAGAATCAGGAACATGTCATGATTTTAGATGTTTACAGTTGTTGCTGGTGGTGCAATGGTAATGTTGGAGCCTTTCATAATAACAGACATAGCTTGCTCTAAAAAGCTATTACTTATTCATTCATATTATAAAATATCCTCTATTTGGTCCTCCGTCACGTCGCGGTCTACTAAGTTATGACAAAAACTGAAAAGGACAAGAAAAATGCCATAAATAGATATTTTATTTACAAAAAATAATGTTCAAAACCTGTGTGTGTGGCATGTGGGATTGGCAGAATCTGTGACGTAAATGTGGATTCAGGTCAGTACCATCAAGTTAAAGGGCACTGTACCTTTGGTGCGCTTAGCATAGCAGCTAGTCACCTAGTAACCTGTTGAGCTCGCCTCCCTGCTGCAGCTGCAGGAACCATGACAACCCACCCCACCTGGAACTACTCTGGTCCCAACGAATCCACACGTCTTACTGATGCATAGGTCGTCTTTATTCCATTCAATTAAAATGTATGATAGAAAATTGCATTGAAAACACAGACAACAGTGCAAATGTGCGGCTTCTGGTGTTTCCATGGCAACATGTGAAGACTATGCCGAACCACGTGAATGAGAAGAGATCGGGTACAAGTCAAAATAGAATAAGAGCAGGTAGGCACATCAATCAAATTTTTCAGACTAGAAAATTTGATTGGTTTAACTTTCATTAAAACATTTTTAGAATTACTTATTTTTTTATTTTCAAACATTTTGGCATTCAACATAGAATTTCAGATGACATTTTAGTATTAGTAACCACCTGGGGTTAAGCAGATGAAATGTAAAAGTGAAAATGACGATGAAAGGTTTCCTTACACTTTTTTTTTTTTTACCATTTCTGTTTCATTTTGTTTTGAATGCAACTGTTTCTTTAAGTAGTTAAGGGAGTTAGAACCTTCATTCATATTCAGTGTTCTTTGATTGTAAGATTTTTAAAAGAGAGAGAAAATACTGTAGCACAAACATCTGCCTCAGAAGACGAATAAAATGAAGACTGGGTCACATCTTCACAATGAATCTAAACCATTAGAGACTATTTTCACTTTGAGAGAATCAGATGCTCATAATGCTCATTTCTCAAAGCTGTGCTGTCTGTCAGTCTTTTGTGAGGACCTCCTGGGAACAGGGCCTCTGTTTTGGAGAAAATAGACATATGGGAACATTTGCTTCCAAGCATCCTTATGTGTGCAGTTCCCTCTGTCTCTGCGGCGGATGTCTCGCTTGTCACCGGTGGTATTATACATTAGAAATCAGCTTATGTACTGCAGGTGTGCCTTAATACTCAGCAGATCTTCTGTGTCACACCAGGATTAGAAGTTATTTTGATTAAGCACGCTTTGGGTAACTCCAGAGATAATAGTCTGCAGATGCCCTTTGCTTACTTCTTAAGATCTGAAGTTGAGTGACTTGCAGAACATTAAACATTGCCATATTGCAAGGGCCTTCAGGCAATATTATCTAGAGGTGCAATGAAAGCTAATGGCTTGCCATTGCCGACGGTATAGACCTTTGATTGCCTCTGCCTTCCTATAAGCTTCTCATCACATTTCTGTTTACTGTAGTTCAAAAGAAGTATCTCAAGGGGAAGTCATTTTAAATATCCCAATGATGCTGTATGACACAGAAAGAAACACATGTTTTGCAAGTACTTGTTTTTCAGACAGAATCATCATCACTATTTTTGCTTTTGTTCTTCTAACTCCACCTTGCCATCCTCCATCTGTCCGCAGATGACCTCTAACTTTTTTGCCCTTTGCTCACTTTGCTCACTTACAACCATCTGCTTTTCAGTAACCTTAATGTACCACAGCCACTGTCAGTTCTGTTCCCTCGTTATCCAGAGGATAACGAGGGAACTAGCCCTCTTTACCCATTTATCTGCGAGATTACTATGCCCTCAACTGCTTGAATAAAATGATATTGCCATTTTGTTAGTTGTGTTTTCTTTCCTTCTATGTGTGGCAGGGTGAAGTAGGAGGGCCCGGGTGGGGTTTTAACCCTAGACTACCGGGTGAACGTTCTGCGTGCTAACCAGTCGACCAAAAGTGATATCCCTGTTGCCAAGTAGCCAGAGTGCATGATCAGTTGGAGGTATGGTGACAGCAGGACCGTCAACGGTCACATATGTGTCTATTTAAAGGAATTGAATCATGGTTGTCATGATCTTTTGTTCTCTCTCTTGCTTCACAAACCAAAATCATTCAAGTGAGATCTGACCTGTTTAGACTTGACAGACACTTCTCTATGGGTCTTTGCCATTAAGGGATTTTAGTGTCACTAAAGACATCTTATAACAAGAAAGTTTTGGCTTTCCGAAAATGCATGTTGTCACTCTGAGGCTTAAGTCTTGGTTAACAAGCGAAGTAATGATTCTCTGGTGGATATCAAGATTCTGTTTCTCATAAGGTGGTAATCCCAACCTCTTCCAGTATCTTGAGCCCACATTTGAAACTGTGCTGCATTGTGACAGGCACTAAAGCTTCCCCCTGCAGTTAGTTGTCTTCTTTGCCTCCTGTTTTGCAACCTGCTGGCCTGCTGCCCATTCTCAAGCTCTGAACCATGAAGGTTGTCTGAGGTAAATTTCTGTATTAATTAAATTAAGTATGCTTTGAATCAGTGTTGTAGATGCCAGCATGCCTTTAGTTTTATTTATTAAATTAAATAAATGTTAATGAAGGATGTCCTAATTTATATTTGTCCCCCTCAATAGTTAGCAATCTGAATCACTATACATTAAGTATAGGGCTCTGTCAATACTTGTATTCATCTAATT
>JAPMNP010687649.1:0-13671 GCA_029874935.1 Atherina boyeri | reverse complement strand
TCAGTTAACAAAATTGTTTTTTCAATTTTAGTTTTCGTTATTTCGTTAGTTTTCGTTAACTATTATAACCTTGCACCAGAGCACAGCTATCAGTCCACGACGCTGGTTTAAAAGATTTGAAAGGCAAGTTTTCTTTGAAAACGGAACAAAAACTTCATACAAAAGAAAGACGTGTTTGCCTTACTATCACCCAGTTCGTCACCAGGATCGATGAACTGATTGGTGAATGCTCTATCCATTTGCGTACAGAGTCATTTGAACTATGCCTGTTGGTCACGCCTCTTGTGCAGTAGAAATTACATGGCAGAGGTCCCAGACTAAGTTCAATGGCTGAACTTAGTCTGGCGAAAGCCAGGCTACACTAAACCATCCCGTCAGCCTAGAATAGTCCCTGAAGGATATACCGGAATACTATGAAACGTGAAAATAAAGTACACCTTCGACTTCCTATTACAACTCTGTGCAACGCACAGAACCATGGCTAATCACACAGGTAACTCCAGTCGCTAATTAACTTGTCTTCTGGCTCCAACTCAACATTTGCTGCTGGGATTATTTTCAACTGCTGCGTGATATCAATGCACTGCTGTGCCATGGAACATTTGCAACGTTTCTTGATTATTATGGTGGAATGAGAGTGTAGTTCCATGTCTGATCAGTCCAGGAAAGCACCCCATTTAATTTTCTGTCAACGTCTTTACATTTTCGACGTTGAGAAGAGATGACTTTTAAATGGGAAAACTACCAGTTTTTAATTAAAGGTGGTACAGAGGATGTTCCAGGTCTGCGATGGTTAGAATCATTTTCAAATGATACATGCACTTGAGACCTCCTCCTCCCCCACCTATCCTCCTATGAAAAGCCTCCCCCTATTACTTAAAAATGAGAGAGGTTGATTGATGTACCAACGACCAATATTGCATGGCTAGGGGTCGTTTTCTATTGGCTACTGTTTTTTGGGCCCTACCACGTCCAAACTCACTATTTATTTTTGTTTTTCATAAGTATGGGCCTGCTACATATCTCTCCAGGAAGTTTTAGCAAAGATTACAATTTTGTCAAAAAAGAAAAATCCTCTGTGCCACCTTTAACTCTTTAGCGTGATGCTAGCTAGATGCTAATGGTCTAATCCGATTCAATAATTCATGCTAAATTAAAGCCCCAAATGGAGTCACCAGGCTCACATAACGGATGGATGAACAGGGGAAAGGTAAAACTCAATTGTTTAACTTGAGGGGAGGTGGAGAAAAAGCATATTTGCCCAAATGGTGGTGTGTCCCTTTAAGCTGAGTTCAGCACCCATGTAGCTAGGTTAAATTCCTTTGTCACTTTGCATAGTTATGGAAATCATCAGTGTGCAGATTGTTGTTTTCTTTTCACTTTTGAGGTCTGTAATCACTCTTGGTTGTCTAGATTTTCATCTGCTTCTTTTTATTCAAGTTCAGACTGTTTATAGGTGGACTATTTTTCGTGACAGAAACAATGCTAGAGGAACACAGATTTGGTGTTTTCTTCAGGGTTTTTATGCTAATAAGGTTGTATATGTTAAATTAAGTTGAATAAGCCAGTGTGTGCATATGGTAATAAATGAACACATCAGTCAGACCAACATTATTGCTCACTGATGTGTTTTAATAGATTTTGAACAATGGGTGCACAGGCTGCTAGATGCTGAATGAATAGCATCCCATTGTGAAGCCCCTGTGTTTTAATAAATCACCAAAGCAAATGCTTTGTGTTCACTAAATGGTCCACTCTCTTTCTATTAGCATCACATTTGGGCCCGGTGCACTTTGAGGATGAGAGCATTTGACATGAAAGCATTCTACTGCATATTTAACACTATGAGACCTGAAGAGGAAGGATCGCTCTTTGTAAATAAGTAACAAAGACAATGAGTGTGTGTGTGCGTGTAAATGTTTGGTTGGGCGGGAGGGTTACACGAGAGCAAGAGAGATTATCCATAGCTAGAGGTGTAACTATGCTTCTATGTTCCAAGTTCCATAATTCAGAAGCCATCCCTGTCCTCTTGTATTGTGTTCTGCTCCACTTCAGGTTGGGTCATGAAACACTTTGCTGCATTTTCCACGATTTAGACATCATAGTACAGACAAAAAAGGGGGGGTTGACTCCGTTTTGCACGACCCTTGTTGGAGCAAATCACAGTTCCATGTTTATGGCCCAGCAACCGTTCTCTCATTCCCAGTACACACTTAGCATTTTAATGAGGACCTGCCCTGCATACTAAGTGCACATTAAGCCGGCTCTGTGGGGGTGAGCACGGCGATACATCACAGTCAATGTGAAGAAGCACTCTTGAAATTTTAAAATGAACAAAAGCTAAAGTTTTTCAGATCATGGGTGCAGAAGAGATTGAGGGAGAGGAGGACAGTAAGTTGATGTTGTGATGATTGAAAGAGGTTATCTAGAGAGATTTGGGGAGGTTGAAACGGCAGATGAGAGCTGAAGGAGAGGGAATATGTTTTAAAGGGATCACAGCAGGGGTAGGAATGTGGAGAAGAGTTAGATTTCAGAGCTTCCTGAATAGTAATCGGTAAAGTGAATACAACTGAAATGGAGGAAGACTCCGTCATGTAAAACCACCCATAGATTCAAACAGCTTGCTGCCTATATATTGATAGTATTCAGTAATTGGTCAATGTTTAGGAAATTATTCAATTCAGATTAATTTATATAGCATATTAAAACAACCACAATTGCCTCACAATAGCAACTGCATCACAGAAAAAGGGTAACAAAAATTCAGAAAATAAAATTCACAATGAAGCACGATAAAAGAGAAATAAAAGTATAGCAAGCCAAGGTATACTCTATTTTAGCCAGTGTTTAAGACCAAATACTTAAAAGACAGGTGGCTTTGATTAAATTTGACCTTATCCTCCTTTTGACAATGATTTTGAAGTAAGGACAAAGACGTCGGCCATGTTTTGATTATGTTCAGTTCGCTTTGAATCCAGTCACCATCCTGGAATGACCATGTACCACCAGCAGCTTGTTGCAGCTCATGTTTCACATATATCTTCTTAAGATATTTCTAATGCACATCTTTCTCTTTAAAGATCCTTCAACTGTTTTAAACATATGTTGTGATGAGCACCCATGCCAACCAGAAGGTTTTAGATGTGGAGACCACGAATCCAGATGAGGTGAAGAGGAAACATCACAGATGTTGGGCAAGTGCAAATACAGAGAAAAAGGGACAAACGTCCTCAGTTACCATGGGGAATGTGGCATCACTGGCAAATAACATGGACAAGCTCTGGACTGTGGGAATACTGGGAATGCAGTATTTTGGGTTTAACAATATGTTGGGCCTTTAACACTGGCAGAGAACTGTGCTGATGGCAGTTCCAAAGCCTAATTTTGAACCAACAAGCACATTCAGACTAGACAAAAAGTTGGTTAAAAAACCAGGATATTATCATTAGGTGAAGTCTCGGTTTTCCCTGGATGCCAGACCAAATAATCAGAAATCTTCAGAAAGTGAAGAAGGAATACTGCAACGGTAAAAAGACTTGGTCAAAAGCAAAGCTCGGCATGATGTTACATTTTTATTTTTTGAGCTACTAAACTGCTGCAGCCACCACCGAAGAAGAACCTGTCCAAATACTTCCTCTCATCCCTGGGTCTTCCAAAGATGGAGATGGTAGGATGACTACAGATCTACACCATCTTTTCTATGAAACATTACTTTCACCATGTTATTATAGTGCCTAGCAACCCATTTAAATTTCAGCATGTAATATTTATGTGAGCTTGTATTGATATTCTAACATCTCAAAAAATTGACCATCAGCTTACATGTCCAAATTTCCAAGTTGTTTACTGTATGTTTATTTCAGCGGAGTACAGTCCCCCCACTTTGGTTCTGGTTATAATTAGTGTGAGCGTGGGCTAGTCTGCTTGAAAACACCACAGTTCTGAAACGCCTGAACAGAGCCGGAGCTGGAGCTAGAGCTAAAGCTAAAGCTAATTTTCAAATTATTTGGAGTCCATCATTCTACAGAGAGAAAGAATATTCACCAGTGGAAAACATTCATGGGTCACTCTCTCACTCAGGCCTGTCCAGGTGGATGGTAGCTGGGGCCTACTCTCTCAATAGGATCCAGTCCCAGCTCTTGACAGATGGTGCATTTACCGGTTGTGACATACATCCCTTGATGCACTTGGACAGATTATCAGTGAAATACCGGGTATCACCTACTCCCCTCACCCTGGCAACCTGATTGATGGTGATCAATTGTGTCCTTTGTCCAGTGTCATGATGAGGCCTTCCCTGCTGCTTCTGAGGTTTTAGCTGATGGCTTTTCTTGTGTACACTCAAAGGATGCTGAAGAGGCTGTAGGCATTGAATAGTGATTTCCCAGCAAAGCCTCTACCTCCTACTTCAGTGGGTTAGCATGATGCATGCCACCCCCATCTGCTGCAATCCTCTGTCAGCTCAGCATATATCCCTGCCTTCCTTTCAACAGCGTCTTCCATTTCCTCTTCACAGGACACTGTCAGCTCAAGCATGACCATCTGCTTGGATTTTTTAGAAACAACGTGATGTCTGGTCTGATGCTTGTCTCTGTGATGACTTTTGGGAACATGTGTTGTTTCTCCAGGTCCACCCTCATCTGCCAGTCTTGCCATTCCCAGGAGACTTGCTTCAGCCTCAGTTTAGGACTTTGGATGTTTTCTCAATTAATGTCATGTGGCATATTGATGGTTGCCGCTGAAGATGGATTTAATAACCACTTTCAGCACCTGGTCGTGGCACCATTGATACCACCCTTTACCAAGTGCCTTGGGGCAGCTTCAGAGAAAGTGCTCCACTGTTCCTCTTCCTAAGCACAAGGTACAAGCTGGTGTTTCTGTCTTGCACCAGCAGAAAAAGGTTAGATGGGCAAGTTCGGATGTCATACACTGACTGCATGAGGTTTAATGTGGTAAGGTTCATCCGTCCTCAGCTCGAACCATGACATCTCCCTGTCCATTGCTTGTTCCCTTCTTGTCCATGCACCCCGCTGACTCCCACCATCTGGCTGGCACGCTCCCCCTTGATCCCAACGCCCACCTCCTTGGGGACCAGGTCTCATCTCTGTTTGCCTTTTTGATTACTGTAGCTAGATGTTGAAATGCTACCCAATCCTGTTTTCTAAGATTAGCCCTTTAAAGCCCAACAAAATAAATATTGGGGAGAAAATTCACATTTTTTAAATCTAAAGTTGTCATTTGGTCTTTTAACACAATATGACAAAATATTGACAACAATTATTTTTCAGTATTCACCATTTATTATCATGTGATATTGTCAAAATTATTGTTGTGTTGCCCACTGGTATCAAGTATATCATATTGTGTTCAGCAGGGTTTTGAGCAAAGTTTTTACAATGCAGTGATGTAAAAGGTCGTAGATGCAAAATATTTCAGAAACCACATGTATCAAATACGATACGTTTGGCTGCATTGGGTTAAAATAGCATATAGCCGAGGTTGTATGGTCAGGAAAAAAAATAAACACTATCTTCACTGTGCATACAGGAAATCACCCATGTACCTGTACCTCAGTCCCAACAATAGATGTGTTTCTAGTTTGTTAACAGTGTTGCTTTTACACTTAGGTTATGTTTTCCATTTATGTCTACTAAAAATGATGTATCCATGTAACGTGACAAGAGTTCAAACTGATAAGACATTGTGCATACTGGTGTGTTACTGTAATTAAAGCTGTTTATTTGTTGAACTTATTTCCTCTTATTCAGCACCTGCTTCTTTGACTTGAAATCAAAGAGTATTTGTGCATATAATTCAGTGCTTTGACAGTCGATTATCTTTCAGGAAGTATGGATGGATTTGCATTTTATCAGCAGAGGAAATATTGTGTTGGTTCTGTGGTTAAGTCTAACTCAGACTGTATGCAATGCTGTGTAGTTATACAGTCTTCTCAATCTAGCTTAGTATGTGACAAGACTGTCGGAGAACCAAGAACAAACAGTATACCACTTATATCTGAGCTAGCATGATAGCATGCTAATGAGTTCCTTCACCCTGTTGTAGGAGAGATCATTAATTAGCATATTGATGCAAAAGGGCAATTCAGTCACTGTATTAATACTAAGATCTAATTCTTGCAACATTTTAGGAGTCTTTCTCTAAATATTCACTCTATGTATCTTAATGACATGATTACAAACATTGCAACTCATCAATATAATTGGAACAGTGGGAGCTCTGATCCCAGATAAGGTTTGAGACATGACCTTCTTACTTCTTACTGGCTCCTCCAACAGGTCCATGACAGAAAGGTGTAGCTCAGTAACTATGCTGCGTTCAGAGTTTGGCATTGGTTTACACTCTGTATTTTGTTGATAAAGTCATATTTCTCCAGTTTTAGCTTCCTTTCATTGGTTCCTTGTTGAATCAAGGATAGAATTCAGAATTATTTTCCTCACTTATAGGGCTTTTCAAGGCCAAGCTCCATTGCTCGAAGATCTCAGAGTTCCATATTCAAAGTCAAGATGAGTGGGGGCGAGGTGGTGTAGGGGGAAAGGTAAAGAGGGATGATGGTGACGTGCTACTTTGTGCCACAACGCCCCTAGTTATTTTTTAGGGGGGACGATGATAGTATTTTTATACCTCTTTGTTGACATATTCCCCAGTTGAGCCAGAAAAACATTGTTCATTTAGCGCTGCATCAACATGAATTTCTGCACGCATCTCTCTTTATTTTATTTTATTTTTTCGAAAGCGATCTTTATTGACAATTGTTGCATCAATATACAGTCAATGTGCCGCATACGTATCTTTCTGGCATAGCATGCTTTCGGATTCTACTCTCCCTTGCTTTTAAACCTTGACACTCCGTTAATTGCATAGAAATCAATTGTTGCTGAAAGAATCAACAGGTAGACTGAAAGTATATGATCCATGCTGTCGGCGGGTATAGTTAGCATGTAAACAGGACCAGGAACGTAGTCTATAGACACTGACGTTAGCATTAGCGCCACCAGCTAAACTGGAGTTACTTGGGCGCTTTTTCTTTGCGTCACGTAGATTCTGTGCTTGGGCCCGGTTGACAAAACCTCATCTGACCGGGAAGAGTCTTCGGACCCCTGTGGCAACGATCCGGATCGGCCAGTCTACAGTAGCTTGTTTGGATAAATCCATGTGACTGCGCCTTAAGAGTAGAATGGGAGGCAGAGCCTTTGGCTATCAGGCCTTTGTCTTATGAAACCAGCTCCTAGTTTGACTTCAGGAAGCAGACACCCTCTCTACCTTTAAGATCAGGCTTAAAACCCTGCTTTTTCATTAATCTTATTGTTAGGGGTGTGTAGACATCCCTTTGTTATGCTACCATAGGCTTATATTTCTGAGGGACACACCATGTTACACCAATCACTCGCTTCCCATTTCATCTCTCTCTTTATTTTATGTATAAACGTATGACAGTATTTGCATCATTAACTTGTATTTATCCTCTCTAAGTAAGTCTCCCTGGCTAAAAAAATGCAATGCCTGTTGATCTCCGTTCCCTGTCCTCTCCACCCACCCTCCCTAAACCAGGTACCACCAGATGTTTTTCCTTCCTGTTAAAGGGGAGTTTTTCCTTTCCACTGTCGCCCGCCGCCCCCTGCATCTCAGGATGGGAGATTGAATAGAACTGAAGATTTGATGCAGTCTGTTGGTTTACCTTCGCTAGGCTATTTATTGTGAATTGGCATGAATTGATTTGTCTCTTAAGTGCCCTGAGATGAGAGAACATCATATTGCTTACCTAAAATATGCAAATAGTGACTACAGTGTATCACATTTTAGGCAGTTGTTAAAATATCGCACAGGCTAATATCGCAATGAAGGTATATTTTCAATATATTGTGCAGCTCTACTCTGTACTTTAGTTCATGAAGTCTCCTACCAACAGTAGATTGTGACATTTTCACTCCTGCTCTGTGGAGGTCGTTTCTCATTTTTCAAACAGTTCTATAAGGTCATTTCATTTAAACCTTTCACAATGTTTCTTTAGTCATCTGCTGATATTTTCGTGGGTATACCATTTTCAATGTCTGCTTAGCACACTAGTGTTTTCTTTCTTCCTCAGAACATTCCAAATGGTTGAACTGCCTATCACCAGTTTTTATGAAGTGACTTAATTATTTTCTATCTAATCTCAGCTTCATAAATAGCTTGTTTTTCATCCATAGACAGCTCTATGGGGATAATGTTGGTTACACCTCTAACTGTAGATGCATTCTGAAAAGACTAAACCCAGCTGGGAGCAGACATTCAGCGTTCTTTATTGTTTTGATAATCAATTTAACAAGATGGGCAACAACAAACAGCCATTAGTCCCATATTCTAATACATTTGCACACCCTAAAAAATGGTATTCTGATACCACAAATAATATCTTAAATTGTGTATCAGATCCAGATTTAATACCTGGAAATGAAAGTTGAAATACTAATCTCTTGTCTCATATTCATCTTTTAATCTTAAACCCAAATGTTTGCAGTCTACAACAAAAAACAGAAACTGGGTTTTACTGTTTAGTGTATTATCAATTAACTGGAATTCTGTTTCATGATGATTCACTTTTTCATTTTGGTCAAAATCTGGATTCACGTATATAACTGCGAATGACTGTGAATATATTTTCCCAAAGTTTACTGTCCATCCGCTGGGATCTGAGTACAGTATAGACACAGCAAGAGGAGCATTTCTTCTCTATTTTCATGATGAATGTATATTATGTCAATGTGCTTTGCACCCCGTCAGAGGGATTTTGTGATTGGAAAGAAAGAGGTGTGAAATTTGTCTTTATATTCATAATAAGGATTGGATAGGATTTCACCTCATGTGTTTGGGGGGGGATCCTTTACAAATAAACACTGCAAATGTGTGAAAACAGCTCATTTTTCACATTGACAGGATACCAATCATGGATGTAAACACTGAAGACATTTGACTCATTCCGGATCACACATAATAGTGTTTTTTTTTCTCTCTTTCTTTTTTTTATTGGGACATGTATATAATTGCAACTATTCCATCACCTACGTACACAAGATTCCTCGATGAACAATCCTGCTCCTATTTAAACCTAAAGATTGGAAACAAAATACCTTTATTTCACCTTTACTTTGAGGTGAATGAACATGTGCTTATTTAAAAGCAAACAGCCAGTGGTGTGTAAGCGATGGAGCTGTAGGTAAAAAGACACAGAGGGGAAGGAAACCTGCACACCCTCTATGCTGCCATGTGTTTTGCCTTGAGCAATTACACACATGAATTAACCCCTGTACCACTGAGAAGAAGGTCAATGCCAGAGGGGAGGAACTGAGTTGTGTATGTACGTGAATGTGTTGGTTTGTTTTGTTTGTGATTATTTTGAGACAACAAAATCTATAATCTATTCATCCTTCCCTTTTATGCATAAATCCTTACCCTTGGAGACTAAAAGTAAAACAAAAGAATCAATTTTATTAATCTTTATATTGTCAGGTAGGTTGAGCACTAAATGAAGGTGAGAGTAAGTTTTACAACTAGCAACAGATCATTATACAGCTTTGTTATGGGAACTCTGAAAGAATTCATCGGAATTAGCATAAATTCCGATGAAATGATGGAAGCTTGACTTTGTGTGTAAATGTGAGTTCATGTTTGTGGATCATATCACATTCACAGAGAGGGTATGTCAGGACTGATTGGTGCACACTTTGTTTTAAACCTGCTTGACAGACCTTGTGTAAATATCACTGATGTTTGGAAAAGCTGAAGATGGCTGCAGGTTGAAAGGGGAAAGTTCAACAGTGTGCAGGAAGGTGAAATTCTGGCTCTTGATACGTGTGGCCAACTCTGTATATTCACAGAAAAGTCAAAGGAAATGACCTGAAGAAAAATGCCAAGATGGTTAGAAGAAGGTTTAAGCTTCTTTTTGTCATTTTGCACATGTATATAACTATGCTGGTGCTACTTGGAATCCATTTATATGTACACGACTGCATTTTCCTTCTTATTCTGCATCTATTACATATTTGTATTTTATCATATTATGTGTTTCCTACAAATCCAAGTCATCTGAATGAAGCGAATACAGATCATTCGCCTTAATTCTCATATCATGAAAGTCCAGCAGAGATTGTCATTAGCTCACCTCAACCCACCTTGCTCCATAACAAAACAGAGGATACTGCTGGGATAGGCTCCAGCTTCCCAACAACCCTGAATGGGAACAGGTGGTATAGAGGACGAAAAATGAAAACAGAGGGTATCTGGGACAATTAATATAGTTTCACAAAATATAGAAATACAGGAGGTCATTGAATTTATAGGGATCATCTTAAAGATGCACTCCATAACTTTTCAACCATAAAATATCGAGTGGCGTTGCAAGGCTGAAAAACTGCACTACAAAACTTTTTCATCACCGGGAAGCTACGTCAACAACAACATTCAGAATCCCAGTTTTAACCCTAGCCTGTTTTGATAAGCCCCATCCACGGGGCTTTTGTACTTTAGCCCCGTGGATGGATTCCCTGTGTTTTTGGACCCTGGACCGAATAAAAGACACTGTTCTTTGAACTGGACTTACTGTCTCCTGTCTTGCGCCTTTGTCCACCCTCAAACCTTGACAGGCGCTGCTTTTAGTTGTCTGAAGGAGAAGGAGGCGGCTTCGGGAACTTCAGCAACACCAGCAAGGGAGAAGCTTTAGCTTAGTTTGCTCGGCTTTGTGTTAACAAACCTACATAACTAGATGCTGTTGGTTGCAGACAAATACGTCACAATGGATGCACGGGTCAAAGTTCAGCATTGTTGAACTTTGTCCGCGGCAACAGCGCAGTCCGCATTGGTCCAGCACAGCGCAAATTGAATATGTGTTTGCGTCAGGGTTTGTACAGCAGGAAAGTTGACTTGTGCAGAGCAAGATATTAAAGTCAGTGGTAGTTCAGCGCAAATTTGAACGTTTGCATGGACAATGTGTCGGCCCATAAGGCAACGCTTCCACCAGAGGGCAGTTCAAAGTGTTCATCTCAGAGTTCAGACAAACACAAACATGGTGACAATGGAGGAGACCATGATATTGTACATACACAGAAAAAGACACTGAAAAGAGGCAGCACAGTAGACAACGGTGGTCTGTGTGACCATCGAATTCAACACAGCTTTTTATTCATCTTAGTTCCTTTCGCAGGTCTCACGTCAGCTATACTGCTCGACACTGCTCCCAGTGTCCAGTGGCATTGCTTGTGTTGTTTTAAACTAGTTAGAAAGCATATTCCCTCTCAGACAGCTCTGATGTAATGGTTTCTTACACTTTTCCTAATGTATGACAGTTTGGGCTCAAGCGTTGTCACAACAAGGACTTAAACATATTGGACAAATAGCCATTTTTCTGGCATTATTGTCATAAACAAAACAAAGGTATAATTGACTTTATTTTGGAACTACACTTATCTTGTTTTTCTCAAATTTACTTTCAAATATCCAGATAATTTAGCCTCAAAATCTCTTTTCAGACACACACAAAATGCCAAGTAACCTGTGGCATGGGGAATGGTAGCAAAATGCATCAATCCACATTTGGTCAATCTGCTTTCTCTATCAAGGGTTGTCTGGTTTACATCACCAACTTCAATCAAACTGATTTCAAGTACTTTACAATAAGGGCTAACTGCTAGCTTCAACAAAAACAAAAATGTATCAATCAATGCATTGTGAGTTGATGGGGGTTTTATTTGGAAGCATGTTTTGGTTAAAAGTATGTAGTACTGGTTTTGTGGTGTATATTATTTGTGTACTGTGTAATGTTTATTTTGAAAGGCTTGTTGTAGTGTTTTACCATGTCAGCCAATCAACATTTGTTATTTTAATAATTTGTTAATTTGAAAGCCCAGTACTGACAAGAGTTTAAAGTTAGTGGTAGCTATACAATACACACTCTCTGTACAGAACATTGGATTTATTCTTCTTTTGAATCTGTGTCAAACTGCATAACTCTTGTTTAAAAGAAATTCTATACTACTCTAATGATCAAGTCAACACCTTTTAGGACCCATTGCGCTTTGCTTTTTTAATGGGCTCGGGGTTGAGGATGCCATTATCTACCTGCTTCACCCCAGCATTTATGTGTTCACTGAGTGCCTTATGTCTCTTAAGGGTGCTATAATAAGACACTCCTAAGTGAATTTGTGCTTTCAGTGTCTGATTAGGGCTATGTAAACAAGCATGCAGTCCCTCTATGATACCTTTTAAGTCAGCTGTTCCATGATACACTGCACTGTATGCAAGGCCATGGAGGTAATCTGTCTGCAGTGTTATACAGGATTGTATAGGAGATTGTTCTACAAAGTTTCTGACCAAAGTAAGCATGTTGTTCTGCTTCTTCCTAAATTGAGATAAACCCATGTGCATCTATAGTCAGTATACTCAGTCTGCACACTTACAAATAGTTGAGCTGCATGCGGTCGGCTACAGGCAGACCCTGTGGATTGAAAATGAAGAAATTTACATTGCACAGTGGTTGCAGCCAACAGGATACACAACCTGTGCTAGTGTCTGTGTGACCAATTTTACTCTATGTTCCTTCCTCTCATACCTGTTGATGAATAAGACATAAAATGTGCAGCCTGTCACCGCAGGGAAGAGATTCCCCAAACAGGCCAAGCTGCACACATGCTGACACAAAAGCATATTGGCATGAACACAAGTTAACCAACCGCACACAGATACAGACAAACACACTTAGATCTTCAGATCTCCATACGTGCACATACATACACAGTCTGCTCTCAGGTGGTAGTAATGTGTGCTGCACTGTCTCTCTGATGCGACATTTAAATGGTTGAATGAAGTGATGAACCCCGGGCAAAGAAGTAAACACAGGGGAGTCTTAGGACCTTTCAAACTGTGATAATATGAGTGTGTCTATCTGGGTCAGGTTGTGTAGGTGGGTGTGTTTGTGTGTGTAGACATGTTTTTATAGTCTCAAGAGCGATCACAATCTGACTAGATACCAACTTATGGATATTTCCTGTAAAGGAGACCACAATTTTGTCCTTATGGGTTCAAAGTTATTGGTTTTGGCTCAGGGTCTGAATTAGGTTTTAGTGAATTAAGATTTAAAATGTGGGTTAGAGGTTAAGCATTCAGTCCTGATGGTTTAAGGTTAGGCTAAGGGGCTAGTGAATATATTGGACAAATGGATCCCAGGTCTGTTACAGGAACAGTTTGCTGGGGAGTGTGAAGTGGCTGGGATGTGGATCAACACCTCCAAATGCCTTTGGATTTCTCTGGATGAACTGGATGAAGTGGCTGAGGAGAGGGGCGTCTGGACTTAACCTCAGATAAGAGGAAGATGGATTGATGGATCTCAGTATAGATCTTTAAATTAGGTGTATACAACCCCAGATGGAAAAAAAAAAACTTCTTTTTTTTTTTTACAAAGTTTCATTATTAATTTAACAAAAACTAAGGCAGAATGCAGTATGTGATAAAGTTAGCACACCTTTACTGTTTCAATAGAACTGAATTATTCACACCTAGTCGTCTGCTAGACTTGGGGACTCTGTTGGGCGATATGACATTCTTCCAGTCATTGGGCCTCATTCACCAACCGTTCTTAGGAACAAATTTTTTCTTAAGTCCTACTTACGAAGTTTTTACGAA
>JAPMNP010687634.1:0-10617 GCA_029874935.1 Atherina boyeri | reverse complement strand
AGTGTGCCACCCTTTGCAACACTGTGTGCTGGTGATGTGATTGGTTTTATCCAACTTGGCCTGTAAAGGCTTTAAACATGATTACATGGTCACCAAATTTGATCCTTCAGTGTGATTTCAGGAGGTCATCTTACACTTTTTTGTTGTTTTTGTCCTTTTCTTTTTTTTTTTTTCTATAGTATTGCTATTTATAAGAAATGTGAGCAGAGCTACAAAGCCCAAAGTGTTTACCAATTTACTTCAACATAAGACTTTTCTGTTAAAATGCCTAAACCAACTCTTTGTAGTCTAGATTATTCTTGAATTAGAGATTATTTAAGACATAGATGAAGGGTGACGCGCTGCAGCACTGTACTGTACAAGAAAAAGTGTTTTCATTCAAGAATATATCCACAAAAATGTTTGAAATAGCTAATCTTGACAGAGGTATTTTTCTCAAGATCTTCCAAAATGAAGAAATGCCTGGATAAAAACATTTTGCTGTCTTTTGGCTCTATTAGTCCCACAGGTGGTTAAGTGTTGTGCTGAGTTCATTGAGAAGAATGGCGTTGTGGATGGAATCTACAGACTCTCAGGGATCTCCTCTAACATTCAGAAGCTGAGGTTTGTGTTTCTTCCATACTCGATCCTGTCTCAGAACAAAGCCGTATATCAAGCAACACCAGAACAATTGCCAAATATGATGTCTGCCTTCCATATATTTAAAATATGTATTCAAACAGGCTGAGTGTGGATCAGGTTGCAGATTTATGCTGCCATAGCCAACATTTTGGATGGTGACTCAGTTCTGACAAGCTGTGGATTTCAGTGTAGCTTTATGAGCAAAGCTTGTGCAATAAGAAGAAATCACAATATACTGATATTCTGTATAAATTGTCTCTAGAGCCCAGAAACAGCTGTTGATGCTGCTGTCCAAGTGTTGTTATTGAGCTGCTTCTCCTAAATTCCATCAAGTACAATTTGTTTCAAGCTGTACAGTTTTGAATGGCTGTTACGGTTTCTCATCAATGATATACTTGCCAGGAGGAATTTGTGAAACAAACTCCCATCAGTACATAAACTGAGAGGCACATAAGCTGATGGGGTTTGACAGCCAATCAAAAGGCTTCACTTGAAAAACTTGGCTCTCGCCACATAAAATGTTCTTTTGACATTTAAAAAAAATGTGGCAGAACAAAGGCTGTTGACATTTTAATGATTTTTCCTCACAATGACCAGTAAGCCCATCAAAGGACTTCTTGAATTTAAATGCTAAATTTACTTTATGTGGTCATATTTATTCTGAAAAGGAATACAATTGTGGATTGCTGGAAAAAAAAGTCATATTTGATTGGTGTTTGATTTTTGTTGAAATAGGTTCAGTATTGAAGAATATTATGATCCAAAAAGGGAAAAAAATAGAAAACAATCCTTCTTGTTCTTGTGTTTTTGTGCAAACAGATGGGCAGTAGGATGACTCCTACGCTGTTCTGTCTCTTCATCTTTTTCTCTCTGCCTCCATTTAGGCACGAGTTTGACTCTGAACAGATCCCGGACCTGAGCAGAGAAATCTTCAGACAGGATATTCATTCGGTGGGCTCCCTCTGCAAGCTGTACTTCAGAGAGCTGCCCAACCCTCTGCTCACCTACCAGCTCTACGACAGATTCTCAGTAAGGAAGCAGCGCCACTGATGCTGTGACTAATGCTGGGATAAATATGGGACTGGAAGCTGGCATAGTGTTGGGGTCAGATATTGTCAGGAGAAACAGCTGCAGGGAATTTAATTCTTGTTACTGAGCGACGGCAAAAGAGAAAAAGGAAACTATTTCAAAATGTCAGCTCATTTTGAAGTACTGCTCAAAATGGGGTCAATGCATTATGCCGAGCTTTCTAGGAACAACAGGATGGGCACGCTAAAACTGAAAGGCAGATTAAGCGAGCTGAACTCTGCCTGCTCTGAATATTAAGAGGAATAAAAGAGCAGGGATGGTAAAGCAACTCCCTCTGCTTTGATAATCAGCCTCACAGTAACGTATTCTTTGTCCTCTGTCTCGCCACAGGAGGCCGTTTCTGCAGCCACAGATGAGGAGAGGCTGGTCAAAATCCACAATGTCATCCAGCAGCTTCCTCCTCCACATTACAGGTCAGTTTTCAAGCTAGCTGCTGCACCCTGGTGGCCTGAAGTAGAAATCTTAATTTTACAGATGCAGATGCACCACAGTGGAGATGCATCATGGCTCTGTGCTAAGATTTCCACTTGGTTTGAGTGAAGCTAATGCACAATTAAAAACGTTTTTTAAAATAAATATTCAAATTTTTTACCACTGAAATCACTTCTTTAAACTGAGATATTCATGTGAGTAGAGAAATTTGATGTGAAATGAATTGCAACTAAAGTAGTTACAGGATTCACCAGTTATGACTCCATCTGCTGGTAACAGGGAGGATAAAAGTTGTGTTTGAGCATCTGCTTTTACCAGAAGCTGATAGCATTTCAGTGTATGAGGTGATATTTGACTTTATTCTTTATCTGCAGGACTCTGGAGTTCCTCATGAGGCACCTCTCCCGCCTGGCCACTTTCAGCTCCATCACTAGCATGCACACAAAAAACCTCGCTATCGTCTGGGCACCGAACCTCCTCAGGTGACTGTGACTGTCAAAGCTCTGTTGGAGTTGCTGTTTCTTTTCTGTCCCTTCAGTGACAGTGAACTGGGGCAAGTCTCAGTGGTCCAAATCTGTGAAATAGGTCGCGCTGTGCTCTGCTCTGTTTCAGGTCCAAACAGATAGAATCGGCCTGTTTTAGTGGCACAGCAGCATTCATGGAAGTGCGTATCCAGTCGGTGGTGGTGGAGTTCATCCTTAACAACACTGAGACTCTATTCAGCACAAAACTCAATGCTATCATAAGAGAAAGCACTGGTAGGTCATCCATGCATAAGAATTAAAGAGCAAGTAGAAAAGATATGACAGACTACGTGCAGCTTTAACATTCTGTACTTGAATTCCTCAACTTAAGGAAACAACACTTTAGCCAGACCAAAGTCCCTGATGGTCTGCTCCCCATCCACAAAGTTGCTGTCTTTAGAAGAGGCCCAGGCTCGCAATCAGGCGCAGCTTGGTTCCCCGGCTACCACCCCCTGCCTCACCCACAGTGACTACATTGAGGTTGGTGAAGGACCCGAAGCTCTCCTCGGCAAGTTCCATACAGTCATCGAGCTCCCAGTGGAAAGGTAGATCATGAACTGCTACAACTGTTCTGTATAACATCAATCAAGCAAAGCAATTATTTGTGATTTATTTTCCTCATTCCAAATGATTTATACTGTTTAATGATATGTCACAGTCTTTTACGATGAAAGTGTTCAGATCTTAACACAAATAGAATGATACGACTAAACTATGACACAATAATAAGTAAAATGAAAATTAAAAAAAACATAAAACTTTTATATTGTTAATTGGAGGAAACGCATATGCAGACATGTTAATTTTAGCTTTGCAAAATTCCGACTCACCCTAGACTAAATTGTTAATCAGGTGAGAATGTGATGAAAATGATAGAAAACTGAAACCTTTATTACTTCATGTGTGAGTGTTGGGATATTGTGCTTTTTGTGAGATGACACAAGTTCAAGTGTTAAAGATGAATTGTTTCTGTGTTTCAGCATCAAACGGCCTCCTGCTAAGGCTAAAAAGTCTCCTGTGGGGAACTGGCTTTCCTTTTTCCACCTGGGCAAGTCCCACTCTGTGTCTAAACGTAAACTGAAGCGACATCCCAGTGAACCTAACGAGATAAAGAGCATAGCACTGCCAGGTCAGCTCGCTGCTGCTACCATGCAGCCAGAAAACCTCCAGATTTTTTTACCTCCATATCTCAAGGCTTCTGCACTTATTGGAATGTGTCATTAATTCCTGCCTATCTTGACATTTAGACGAGTTGCTGTTTTAGAGCTGGTGAGTCATGCAGTGGGAAAAATATTTGCTTTAACATTTGCAGGTGGACGAGGAGATAGCGGCACATTGCGCTCTACCAAAAGTGAAGAATCTCTCACCTCTTTGCAAAATTTAGAAGGTAATTACTTACTAGATGTCATTAAAATTCATTAAATTTCAAAAAAGAATCTCAAGAGTTTATTAAAACTGATAATAGATATGCATTTTCCGCTCTCTATCCCAGGGGCACCTCCGAGTTACCGTCCTCTCAGACCTCGTTCAACGAGTGAGGCCATTTCTGCCGTCAGTCGAGACAACCTACACAACATCAGGAGTAAAGATGACCTCAGAACCCATCAACTGAATGAGAGTCACAATGATGCTGATGGAGTCTACACGGCAGCGTGCGTTTCCCTTCCACACCCGGAGGACGACCTCGACCTTTTCCCGCCGGCTGCGGGCATCTCTACTTTAGACTTTGACCCCATGTCTTTTCAGTGCAGCCCGCTGTCAGCAACTCCTGCGCTCCAGCACGGCAGAGATGGAAATAAGTGGAGGAGGAATGTAGGGTGTTCCAGTGAATCCGAGCCCATCTCCTCTCCTAACAACAACATCCGCTATTCATACTCTCCAGATGTCAGCCCAGTTCTCGGTAAAGCCGGGAAGAAGGTGACCTCTAAGCAGCTTTCTCCCAAACTGAGGAAGAAATCATTTCGAATGCAGGCAGATGTTCAGACTGTATCTGCCTCTCTGCCCTCTGGGCCGTCTTCCACTTCCCAAATGGATAAAAAAGCTCCAGTGACAGATGGAAAACAGGCCAGAGCGTCCTATCAGCACTGCAGCCCACTCAGCACAGCGAGTCAGGCATCAGCCACGACAGAACTCAGTCAATCTGCACAGAACCTGCCGGATCCAGGTCAGTGGTACTACATACTCTAGAAATTTACTCAATATTTCAAAATATTTTCTATAATTTGTATCTATCTAAATAACAGTGTAATGCACTCTAGTTTCTTATGAAACTTTTGTGTCTTGTCCCATCATGTCTTACCATAGCTTTGTTTGTCCTGTCATACTGTAGCGTTGTTTGTCTTATCCCTCCCCAGGAACAGATAGACTTATGAGTTCAGTGTCTGTTCTCCCTCCTCACCCACCCCTGACGAGTGCTGCACGCAAGTTGGCTCTGGCTCTGGCCGAATCTGCCCAAAAGGCCAGCAGTGGTTCCCAAAGAAGAAGCAATACCCCGCTGCACCCTCTCCAGAGGCAGGAGTCGGCTCACCTCCATGACAGACCACCACGGCCGTCTGCTCTCGATCTTAAAGTACCTCCCCAGGAGTACCACCCTCACGTCTCCTCCGCTTCTCATTGGGAAACATCCGTGCACAGCCCCATGGAGACCCATTGCTGCTCTCATCCTGTTCATTTCCTACCTTCGCACCTCTGCTCCGAGCCGCTGCAGGTCACTGATGTTCAGGAAAGCATGTGCAATTTCACTCCAAATGTCAGCCCGCTTGGGTCAGGGAGCTTGGATGAAGGCAGCGTGGAGAGGAGGGGCCGCAGAGAAGAAAAAGAGCCTGGAGATGTAACACAAGAGGAGCACACTTATCAGAGTGTTGGCGTTTCGACACCCTCTCAGCCTGTCTGCTCGCCTCAGAGCCCGTTAGCTTCTCCTGTGTACGCCAACACAGACTCTGTAGACGCTTTTAATTTCCGCGCCGTTCTTGCAGAGTCTTCCATGCCTGCCTCCATCGAGGAGGTTTTCCCACGTCCATTGCAGTCCTCCTCGGCCCATCACTACAGCCCCGACGAGGACAGATCTCTGGGGATGGTTGAGGACGTCTACAGTAATCAGTATCAACATCATCATCACCATCATCATCATCCTCGGCCCATTCAGGCAGGACGGATGCCTGCGTCTCACTGCCCTCGGCCCAGTGCTCTGCCACTTCACCTCTCGGGGCCGAGAGGCCTGTACAGACAGTCCTCAGAGAGCCGCTGCAGCTCTTTAGGTTTAAGGCACCCTCTGTCTCCTCAATACAGACATTACTATAAAGATGAGCAGCTTATTAACCGTTGTCACAGGCAACAAGGGCAGTGGAAGAAGTCAGAAGAGCGAATGGTCGGGCATCCGGCCATTCGGAGGGCTCGCTCCTTCCATGCCCCTCAGATTAGTCACTATGAGTTGGCAGAGACAGAAGTCCTGCCCCCTGACACCATGTTTTATGTCGAGGAGAAGACAAGCCGGGACGCGCCCTACCAAAGGCTGATTCAGACAGGCCTTCAGCCTATAAGGCAGCATTTTGAGAACACACGCGCAGAATACAACTACAGCCCCTTTTCAGATGTGAATCCAGTAGACGGCTCCCGCTATTTTATAGATCCTTGCCAGCAAAGGGGCATCCATCACAGTCAGGCTTACACTGTGCATTCCACCAGAGAGAGCGGACAATCCGATTACTACAACTACTCTCCACATCGTGTCCCTCCTGTGAACAGAGGGCTTTACATAGAGAGCAGAGACACCGTTGTCTATGAGGCTAGGGATGCAGAGGTTTTCGAAAGAGTCGTATATCAACCAGTCAAACAGGAAAGCAAACCCAGACATAAAAACACATATCAGGCTGTGTCTCCCTGTGAGAGTCCAGTATCGCCAACTGACACGAGAAACAGGGATATCGTGCACACAAGGAGCAAGTCAGACCCAGGAAATGCTAGCCTCCTTTCCACCGACAAGACAGAAAGCCAAAATTTGGTAGTTACATCCCCGACCTCACCGAGGTCCCAACAGGCAGACCCCGTGGTCAGCAGACAGCGGTCCGTTCACCGCTCCGGTGCAGACTCTGGTCCACTGAGGCGGATTCAGATCAGAGAGGGCTCCTCGCAGCAGCCATTGCTTCGCAAAGTCCCCTCCCTCCCAGAAAGAGGCTGCCCCAGCGGGAAAAACATGGAGCACAATAACAGAAGCCATACACGAGGTCATGACCAGGATCGATTAATGATGAGCAACCACTCTGGTGCTGTGAAACCTAGCATTCTCAGGAGACCCGGGCGGTCACAGAGCACCAGGGAACATCGTCACTACTATCATTATCACGGCCAATCGCCTTTGGATCCTGAAGATCTTGGATCCTTTTCCACTCAGTCTAACAGAAGGACTCAGAGCACTAAAGTCAGGCCCACACAATATGACCACATGGAGGGATATTACGCAGCACCCCGACATAAACCCACAAGATCCGGTAAAGCTGTGGCAGGACATTTACCTGGCCAGAGTTGCATGTCTCCCCACGGGCAGAGACTGTTGTCCAAGGCTCTCGGTCACGAGGCTTTTTATCATGCTGCACTGAGATCAGAGGCAGGGGTCTACGAGTGATTCAGCAACTGCTTTTTATCCAACTGATTCCACATGGGGCCAAAGGAGAACTGCACTTTATCCTCTGCCAGACCAACAGACTGTTGTGTTGAAAGTGTACTTGTTTTAACCTTCAGGAGCTGCTACAAAAAGTGTAAAATGAGGCTGCTGCTTAGCCTCTTTTGTCGACATCACTGGTAGTTACACATTTTGCAGTGTCTTCTGGGAAAGCTGAAAGGGAACAAATGAATTGTATGCAGATATTGTCTTAAAGATAAGAATCTGGAAGTAACTTAAAGAAGTATATATTTGAGCAAAAGGACTGCTGACATCTTTAATTCAATGTCTAAGCTACATGAACTACATGAAAATGGGTGACAAGGTAAATTAACTGGTTTTATTATGAGTTTGAAGTTTAGGAATGTGTATAAAATAACTTTCATTTTAAATGTATTATATTTGTATAGATAACACACAGCTAACACGTGGCCAATGTACTGTACATTTTGTTTTCTATTCTAGTCTGCTCAGACTTCCACAAGCACTTTTGAGGATAACTGATTATGAAACACATTGTCTTAACGTGGTGTACATGGAGCCTATTGATATACAGCTAATATATTTTTTCTGTAAGAAACAGCTTGCTCAGAATCGTTGTTAAATGCTGGAAAAAAGCACTTTTTGGGAGTAAAATGGAAGAGAACCTAATGGTTTTTAACTTTTCATATTTTGTTTCTTTGTCATACATTGTATAATGCAATCTGAAAATAACAAACAGTGCTATGGTTTATGTTCATTTCAAAGCTACTATGGCAAAATATGCTACATTTAAATGCAAATTAGCTCATGCAGTTAGGTGGAAAAGTGTATTTTGTATGACATTGTGGTTTTGTCACAAAATGAAAAATTATTTCCTCTTTACAGGGAACTTTTAACAATGTGGTGTTTTACATGAAATACAATGTTTTATTCATTAAAGATGCTATTTCAAATCCAGGCAAGTAGATGAGAACATTCTGTTAAGACATGTTAAATGAGTTATTTTAGTGACAATGAAAAATAAAGATATATTATCAGCAATTACAGTTTGTCGAACTCTTATGTTGTCGGTGTAACGTGTGAGTGCAACTTTATTTTATTTTCATCACTTTAGAAGACTTCATGTGTTGCACTGCAACTCTGACATTGCCAGATTGCCAAGAATAAAAGAATACAAATTGATGCCTCATGAGATGCGTTTGCTCATGAACAAACATTTTTACCATGTGTTAATTGAATTTTAATGAGGAAATAACTCAAACACAGTTTCAGAGTTAAGAGTTTTGATTTTTGTAGAAAAGGTGTTCTGAATCTCTTTGTGAATATTGGCAAGTTGGTGGCAACCTTTGTTTCACTTAAAAAGTTGAAATGGTCACAACTAAGCAGCTTTACAATCTTATATATAACTGTAAACATATTTTACAAGACATTGTAAAATAAATGTATCAAATATGCAGAGAAATGACCAGATCATGACACCATTCTTGTTATTTCAGCAATACATGGACTACCGAGGCCAAAAATATACTTTTCTTATCAGATATTGTTTTAATATACAGTAGCTCATTTTCCATTAGCTGGAAGTCTTAAAAGTACTCAAAATGGAGTAGTCTGCTCCATGGTATTTTTATCCTAAGTCATACATTTATCAACTAAACAATATAATGACATTATATTCTGACATGCCCAACGGCCTACTGTTAACTAGTAAATATTTCTCAGTTAAACTGAAGAATGGTGTTTTAATAAGGATTAATTGGAGAGTTGAGGTTTGTCTAAAGAGCCTTGCTTGGATCGCTGGATAATGGAAAGATATAAAATGAATAAGAGAGAGAGAGAGAGAGAGACAGAGATAGCAGCATGGTGCACAGCCACACAAAGGTCAACATTTTTGTTTTGTCCCCCCATGACCACAATTTATCTCCTTTCTGCTTTGTGTTGGATGTCAGTTAAGCCTGAAACACATAACTGTATTTGTTGTGACATAGAGACTATAACATACGACCCAAAATCTTGTTTTATTTAATTGTCCATGTCTTTTCCCATACCTAAAAATAGGAGAAAATTAGCATATCAATACAGACATGAATATTTATGATTGTTAAAAGCGGCCGCTGTGTTCCAAAAAGAAAGTCAGCCTGATTTAAAAAGTGATGAACATGACACTGTCATATTTCTGTACCCTTAAAGGAAACTTTGGATAATACAATAGGCAGAATTCCTCAAAGCTTTTACTGATGCATCTAGGGCTTTTGTCCACATTAATCATGGAATCCCTCAAAGATAGGTTTATAGATCTCTTCTTTTCCTGTCAGACAGTTTAAGTTACGTAGTCTGTTTCAGCTAAAAACAGAGGATGTAAAAACAAGTTTGACAACGTTGTAATTTATGTTGATTATCTGGAATTATTTTTACAATGTAGATAGTGCATTATTTTTATATTTATTTAAATTAAGACAAGTTAAAATTGTGTCAAAAATCGAGCATGGTACTGTATATTTTTATCTCATCATTTTGTCTTTGTTTGGAAATTGGTAATGTCCTCAAGATGTTCAATGAGATTCAGACCATTACATAACCAGAGAGCCTTTAGATGATAAGATGTTTTTAGCAGGTGCTGCCAATGATGCAAATAAGGAAGTATGTTAGTTCGACAGTGATTGTTAAAATCTTTACCTTCAAAGCTGTTTGGATTCCCAGTATGTCTGCTCACCTGTGTTGATGTTAACAAAAATAGCAGCTTTCAAAGATTCACAAAATGACATTATGAGGCTGCTGAGAGTCTCTGGCAGATGCAGCACAAGCCAGATGTTTAATGCCGTGGAACCTCCCATGCTTTGTGAAGATACAACATCTTATACAGTATAGTGCTTTTCATTTCTTTAAATGGCATTACTTTGACTTTAACCAGTACCGAACTTGTCTGGATTTTGTCTGAATTTAAATGAGTTTTTGAGATGAATGGATCATTTATATTCATCAATGACAATAGTCAGTGAACAAATCAATAAATTGTATAGTTATTATTGATGCTTTGGGAAATAAAACTAATCTAATTCTGTTCATCCAGACAATGGGATATTATTTCACCCAGTCGGGCATGACTGGGGAATATTCTAAACTATCGCTGCGAGCTCTTAGAATGATCTTTTCAAATTGTTTGAATTTGATTTTGATTTTTCTGTTCTGTTTTTGTTCTGAAAAAAGTCAACACACACGCTTTCCCTTGGTTTTTTGAGTACTTGTTGTTTCACAGAGGTTTCCTCTGCCTGCTCACCAGGTGGCACTGTCACACTGCAAAGAGAGAAGAAC
>JAPMNP010687589.1:363-17173 GCA_029874935.1 Atherina boyeri | reverse complement strand
GTTGTGTTTGCTTACTGTTTGGCTCAGAGGTACCTTTAAAACAGCAGGGAGACCCAGTCAATGCTTGGCAGACATTTAATTAACATTTTGATGATTGCTCCCACCATTGGTGATGAGGAACTGTGATAACAATGATGATAAATGTCTACACACGTTTCTATCCTTATTCTGTCTTTCTTAATATTGGCAAATTTTTTTTTCTGTTTTGTAAAGAAGTGTATATTATTATGTAATACCTTAACTTCCATGTTGGCTGTAGTATTTTTAATGCAATTTTCTTTTTGGCAGGATATCCACTTTCCACTTTTCTCTAAGGCTATATGTAGAAATGAAACTTTCAGTGCCGATGACTGTGTTAACCTTACTTGTACTTGTGTTAATATTTCCCAAGGCATGTCGAGATTTCTTGGACTTAGCTGAGACTCACAGTAGGAGATGGCAGCGGGCACTGCAGTATGAGCGAGAGCAGCGTACCCACCTAGAAGAGACCATTGAGCAGCTCGCCAAACAGCATAACAGCCTGGAGCGAGCGTGGAGAGAAGCACCCACTCTAGTGTCCAGCCCACCAAGTGCCCCGACCACTAACAAGGGTGAGATTGTCTGTCCCTTACTTACTCTTGTTAGCCTTGGTGCAGACCTCATTTCACTTACTGAAAGTCATGTGTAGCCTTAGGCTTCATATTACAAAATATCCTCATGTGGAGAAAGGAAACTTGAAGTTGAGTCAGAGTATTGGACAATAGCAAAGTTTGAAGTGGCTTTGATATTAACTAAGGACAGGTCATGTGGTCTTACAACCAAAAATTCCCAAGAAAAAACTTAGTGGTTTTGCCAACACTATCCTCGAAGACCATCTTATTTTCTGGTGCAAAATTATTAGTGTTTTTAATTAGCTGTCCAGTGCATACAAATAAATCAATTCCCTTAATTATTGTCAAACAGGAAACAATGGAACTTTATAATCACCGGAAGATGCAGTTGATAAATATGTTTTTGAATTATTTGAATTTGAAAGTGAAGAATAGGTCATCTATCATTCATCCCTACTATCTTAGTTTTCAGTCCATCCCATATCATCCTCTCATTTCCTGTCAGCTCTCTCAAATGTACATGATGGCTTAAAACAAGGTTTCTGCTTCTTTCAACATCTATGGCTGAATATTTCCTTCAGCTTAAATAGTAGCGATGAAGCAAATTACATCAGCTGCCTATACATGATTGTACTTTTAAGCATAGTGGCAACACATTAGAACAGGGTAATGTCCTTGAAAGACACTGGAAAAAAGCTTTGGTTGCTGTTCAAGAGTGAGTACTTTCTGGAATGATACCACTTGGGCGTGTATACTACTCTATCATTTATGCTATGAATTACAAATGTAATGAATGGAGAGTTAACCCATTGCTTCGAGCTAATGCAAATCTATTAGATACTGTATATATCCTTAATACAGACAATTAATAAGTAGAAATTATACTGTCTAATCACTCTTATAATAGCATTACATTTTGATCAGAGAGCACCATGATTATTTGCCTCAGATGAAGGATAGTTTATACACATAATGGATCACCGAACATACTCAATGTTTGGTACTAAATATGAAACACACACACACACAGAAACTTGCATCACTCAGGCTACTTAACTAACAGGAACATTGCCAATTTTACTAAGCTGATTATTCCTTGATTAATCACCATGGGTATGTGATTATAGGCTCTTCTCCCCTGAACTCTGTAGAATACAAACTCCCCTCCGTGAAGTAGTTTTGCTAGTTTTACATGATGTCTGCACGGACTCACAGATGTATATGTCTCAATTAAAGGGAGTGAAAGATCGAATAAAGAAGAGGCAAGTGATGAAGATGAGGATACTGAGTACTTTGATGCCATGGAGGATTCCCCTGCATTTATCACAGTGACTGCCAGTGAAAGCACACAGCACAGGTCAGTCTCTCACACAGATCCATCCACTTGTGACTATTTTTTATGTCCTTGTTGAATTATCTTCGATAAACAAAATGACAAAAAAAATACAGAGAAAAAAAAAACTAAGTACATGCTTTGCAGCAGACAAGTAAAACTGTTTAAGTTTTTGTTTCTTGAAACACAGGCCAACCCGCCACATCATTAAAACCCACCTGTGTAATAACCTTATATAAGACCTTTGAAGTTGGGCGCATAGCTTCTGCTTCTAGCTCCCCAACACCATTGCAACCAACAGTTCTCATCCTATTACTTTTTTGTCATCTTTGTTCATGCTTTCTGTGCAAGGATATGTATTCTGCCTAGAGTACATTCAAAATAAGCATCCATAATGTTCCTCTGCTCCTTGTCTTTGTTTGGTAATTTCATGGAGATTTAAATGACGAAAACTTAATGGACATTGATCCAGGCACATTCATAGTCAGCACTCTCAGTGCCCCAGAGCATGACACTGGTGCAGATGCTGCAATTTACATCACACAAGTTAACATGGAAGCCACGGATTAGCTGTAAGGGTGTCCTGTCGTATCTGGCACTGCAATACTGGCAGTAGATTCTTTGGGCCGATGGCTTGTGAGGTGGGTCCTCTGTGGAATGTTATGACGTATTTCACGGATACTTGATTAAATTGGGATCCGATGAGTTGGAGGCTGTTTCAACGGCAAGGACTCTTTGTTGTGTCCCCTAGTACTTTTTGAGGTTTATCAGGACAGAACACGCTGTCCTTGCTCTCTAATAATGTTAAGGTTTGGCGGTACAGTATGTGTCAAAGTAGCATCCACATGAATGCCAGAACCCAGGTTTTCCCAAAAGAGCATTTCATTGTAACCAGATCATCAATGTTATTCACTTTGCCTAAAAGTGGTTGGAATGTTGTGGTTGATCGTTGTATCTCTCAACTCTAGTTTAAACCTTTTAAGACTGATTGCAGCTGTTATACAGTATTCTGCCATATTACCCAGATTATTTGTTGTGTGTGTTGTGTTTGTAGTCATATAAAGAGAACAGGACAGACAGGGATTCACAGACTTCTGTCCAGTGAGTGTTGCATGAAATATTTTTAATTCTGTTCCAGGAGATCTCACAGTAACTTGAGTGGAGCGAGTGGAGGCCAGCCCAGTGACTGGAACCAGGACGATCATGTAAGTGTCTGTCTTTCTAACAAGTATGACTAATACAGCTGACATTTGGAAATGCTGCTGACTCTTGGAATCTCAATGTAGATTAATTTGTACCACTGCAAAGCTCACACCTCACTGATTTGCTTCTGTAACTTTTCCACATGCTGTTCTCACAGAGAGAGGTGCACACAGCCTTTTTCTGTGTTTCCTGCCATCTTCTTGTCACTCCCATGGTGCATCAGATATACAGTTGCATCATCCCACACAATCTTAATTACAAGTCAGACATCTGTTCTTTCATTTTATGCTTCTACTGCTCTCTCACACACATCTGTGCCTTTCCTGCTTTCCTTGTGTTTGACTTACTCTGTGATTCTGTCTGGTGCTATGCTGACAAACTGTCCATAAAGTTAAAAAAAAAGCTCATACTTTTGTATCCATCCTTTTTCCCCGTACTCATCCCAGATGTCTCCAAGCTTTAATGATGTGTTAGGAAAGGAGCTGCAACCCCGCAGACAGAGGCGGACTCATATTCCAGACAAGCCCAATTACTCCCTCAATTTGTGGAGCATCATGAAAAACTGCATCGGCAAGGAGCTATCTAAAATCCCTATGCCTGTAAGTCTATAAGGAATAGCCATCTGTTTGCTGACAAGTTGACACAAATCTGTGTGCATGACATTTTATGAGTTTAATTTCTTTATCTTCCATTCAGGTAAACTTCAATGAGCCTCTGTCAATGCTGCAGCGACTCACTGAGGACTTGGAGTATCACGAGCTCCTAGACAAGGCGGCACGCTGTGACTCTTCCCTGGAGCAGATGTGCCTGGTTGCTGCCTTCTCTGTGTCCTCCTACTCCACCACGGTGCTCCGGACAGCCAAACCCTTCAACCCCCTACTGGGTGAGACGTATGAGCTTGATCGCCTGGAGGAATACGGCTATCGCTCACTGTGTGAGCAGGTAATGACATGGATATAAGCAGATTTTGTTTACCAGTTATCAGTCCCCAAAGTGTTAGCACATACTGTATTTACCTCACACCCTTGGGTTTTTGTGATATGCGAACACATGTCTTTGTGTCTGTATTTCTATTTAGGTTAGCCATCATCCCCCTGCAGCTTCACATCATGTGATTTCCCAAAAAGGCTGGACCTTGTGGCAGGAAATCACCATTGCCAGCAAGTTCCGTGGCAAATACCTCTCCATTATGCCTCTGGGTAAGACAGTTCACATTTACCCGAAAAGTTAGCAGACTACAGTTCTGGTCAATGAAATATCAGGTGTCTTTTATGTATACTGTTGTGTCTGTAGGCTATATATGATGCTGACATTTGAGAAACCCCACAGTAAATTCACATTTATGCACCGAATTCTAGATACATGAACGTAGAACAGAGCAAAAGTCATGGTGTGAATATTTTTGATGATTACTTTTGCATGATCACATTATACCATTTGCTAGTCTTGACCAATGGAAAAAGATTGAGCCTGCAAAGTACATATTATGGTAAAGAGTTGCTGGTTGTGACTGTAATGTGAGTCAGGGTATCCTCAGCTACAGTATATGCATCAAACCAAGTCACATTTATTGATAAGCTTAGATAAACAGATGTTAACTTAAATGCTGTACAATTTAAAACAGGAGAACACGACCATAAAGCACTCAAAATACCCCAAAACAAGATAAATAACTTGATGTTAAAAATGGGATTTTTAACAAGCTTTTGAAATATCTATTGTTTGTGAGGTCCAGATGTGGAAGGCCAGGCAGTTCCACATTTTAGGCCACAACAGAAAAAGCTCTGTCACCCCTGTGTTTTAATCTGGACTTCAAGACAGCCATATGTATCTGATAGCACATTTGGAAGTAGCTAGCTGGGAGTAGTACAGTTAAAAAGTCAGAAAAATAAAAAGGGGTTAAGCCTTTTTAACAATTAAAGACACACAATAAGATTTTAAAATCCACTCTAAAATGGACTGGGAGCCAGTGCAGTGATGCCAAAATTGATTTGATATGACCTCGCTTCTGTGTGCCTGTTTAGAGGTGAGCAGCCACATTTGAGCCATGAAAATGAGAAAGCACTGCTGCAGTTAGGAAGAAAACTAGAGGAGCTGGTTCAATGGTTTTCTGACTGGCTGCTGCTGAGACAGACTGGGGATGACACACCTGTCACTGTCACTGTGACAGTAGTCATAGCTCTGCTTTGCTTAATATAAGTCTAGCTTTGATCATTTTTAATGGGTGTAATGCTGCAGTATGGTGTCCTCAGTGATGATTACTGTATGTTGGCTGAAATTAAGGGAGGGGAAGTTAATACATTCCTGTACTCCTCTGGTTTGTTTGTAGTCTTTCAAAGAAAAACAGCTGCACATATACACGTGAACAATAACCATATCCAGCCACAGCCTCACCAGCTGTAGCTGAGCACCCAACCAAGGCCTGGATGCATAATTAGAACTAAATGCATCATGTAGTATGAGACCATTTCTCTTTTCTATCTACAAAATTTTTCCTGTAGATGGTATTGTATTAGAAATGGACTAAACCAACACATTAAGTGTTCATTTTGATCAGAATGAATACAAAGAAGGATTCAAGGGAACACAAAAGTACTGCTATTTCAAAATAGCTTTACAACTTATAATAGTTACACTGTTGTGTTTTTTTCTTTTTTTTTCTTTTTTGTCTGTACACTACTGTTCCCATTGGTTTTTGTGCCTCCCGATTGACCTTGTCTGGTTAAACAGAATGTTAAAGTTTTTGGTTTTGTTTTGTTCTGGAAAATTGAAAATGAAATACCTTTTTTGAATATCAGTCAGAGACTCAAAATTTCAGTAACCAATAGACAAAATGACTACACGTAAAGCTCTGAGCAGAATTGTTTTGCATATTGAAATACTGTAGTGAGGGCTTTAAACAGTGCCTACGAAGTAGACCACTGATCTGTCTCCTGCGCAATCTAAACCAGATGATAGGGTGTGAGCATGAATCAGGATGGTTTTATTACCCCCTTTGACACACACATAAATACGGGTATATAGTAAGCTATACATTGTGCCGGGAGGGCAAAGAGCAGCAATCTGTTGGCTCAGATAAATGAGAGATTTGATGGGTGTAGGACCAAGAAAAGGGTGCAGTGGCATTTACCTGACTTCTCTCTTGGAAAAACTCTTAAACTAACTTAGCTTATAATGAACTAAATGTTGTAAATATTCTGAAGTTAGATCACATTGGAAGAAGGTAGAAATGACTGTACAGAGCATTAAAATGTTCCAAAACCATATCAATAATTGCTGCCTTTATTACATGTTTGAAACCACAGAATTGAAACAAAGTAGTTGTGCTGATTCTAACCTCCTCTGATTTTGTTCCTTTTTCTCCCTAGGTGCCATTCACCTGCATTTCCACTCTAGTGGGAACCACTATGTATGGAGAAAGGTCACCTCTACAGTGCACAACATCATTGTGGGCAAGCTGTGGATTGACCAGGTCTGTTAATAAATCTTTTTTACTAGTAACCATTCCTCCACAGCTTCAGACCCACTATCTTTGAATCCCAAGTCCATTACCCTATAAACATCTTTTTCTTCCATGTTGCAGATGTATGTGGTACAGACCAGCAGAAAAGAGGGATGTGAATATGAGCATCAGAGCAAAGCCATACAGCATATTACTACAGAGCTCCTCAATCTCTGGGGATTTTATCTTAAGCTTTGATCTCTAATAACGCCCTAAAATAACAGCATCTTCTTTCTGTGAGATGGCCCAGTTACATAGTTACATAGGGGGAGGAGGTGGGTGGGTCAGGCAACACAAATGTTAAGTATTATTCATTTCATGTGTGTCTATAAGGAAGCGTTGTAATTTTTTATATTCACCCATCCGTCATCTTTTCACCCCCCCCCATTTCTCCTTTTTTGTGAACNGAATATGGCAGCTCTGTGTTAAAAAAAGAAACTAAAAAAAAAAAAAAATCTCAGAATATGCATAATTCCTTAGAAATGTATGTAATGTAGGGCTCTGCTGCCCTCTATTGCCAGAGGTCAGGCAAACAATTCCACATAAAATGGGGAAATTGTTGTCCTATTTTGGGGAGTCTACATAGATCCAGCATTATAAATTATACAGCTAATGAAGCAACGTGGGGTACTCTACATGATACTGACAGGGAAAATGCATTCATCCATCCATTTGTTACTGCCCAGCTGGGTCTGGGTTGTGAGGGCACCTCAGACTTCCCTCTCTTTGATCATCTCCTCCTGCTCTTCCACAGAGGTACCAAATATTTCTAAGCTAGTTAGGAAATGTAATTTCTGTCATGTTCTGGGACTGCCCTGGGGTCGCAAGTTTTCAAACTCTAACCAGAGCACTTAACCTGATAATGTCTTTGATCGATGACCAAACAGTCTCATCTATCGATCAGCTGTTATTCTCTGACCTCTATCCCTATAAGGATGTGCACTGAAAACCTCTAAGGAAGCTCATTTCCTTTGCCCGTGCTCGTGTTCATCTTCTTTCAGTCACTACTAAACTTATGACTAAAGGTGTGGGTAAGAATGTAAATCAACCAGTAATTGAACAGCTTTCTCAGTTCTCTTCACTGTGACTGACTGGTACAGCCTGCATCACCATAGCAAACCATATATCCATTTTCCATTCTACATCCACTTTTGAAGGCTACCCCAAGATTCCTTAATTCTTCTGCTTGAGGAGTTCAACTCTTATCCAACCCTGAACCTAAATCCACCCATTTCTTCCTAAAAAAAACATGGTCTTAGACTTGGCAGGGCTTCTTAACCCAGCTTATTAACACATAATGCTACATGCCTCCGAAATGCATTTAGAAGATCATCACACAACAAAGCCAACAGGACTGCATTATTTGCAAAAAGAAAAATGGATCCTCCTGAGCTAACTAAACCAGATGGCCTCACAGCCCCTTGGATATGCTTAGAAATGCTTTCCATAAAAGTTATGTCATACAAGAAGATCCTCATGTAGTTTGAGCACACTCTCTTGTGCTCCATCATAAGAATGATAGCATCTGTGCCAGTCACCCCTGAGAGTAAATATATGATTAAAATCAATCATAACAGCAGAAACTATCCTTGCATTTTTCATTTCATGGCTGACAATGCAAAAACTGGGTCACACCTTCCCAAGCATGAGTGGGTATGGCACAGTAAAGTGGCCTGAAGTGTTTATAATTCTACTCTCCATATTTTATCTCATGCATGTGCTGAAAGAACACAACAACATGCCCACCTACCTTTGCTAAGCAGGAGCTCTATTCGTGATAACATTTGCATGGTACCTTGTTAAAGTACCGTAAACATGTATAGTATGAGCCTCACCTGCCTGTAATGTCACAGAAAGCTTGGTAATAAACTGGGTTTTGAGGGCCTTTTAAGATACTGCACAACTGAGCAGCAAGACACAATGCACAATGTGAAATATCTCTTAACTGTGTGTTTGTGTTTGTGCAGTCGGGGGACATTGAGATTGTGAATCACAGGACCAAGGAGACCTGCCAGCTCAAGTTCTCTCCCTACAGTTACTTCTCCAGGGACGTTCCACGGAAGGTAAATTGTTCTTTTTTTCGCACTTTGCTGAAACTCCAACGTTAACATGACGTCATACAGTTTGGGGTTAATTTGTGTGATGCTGCCCTCTGCTGGAAAAGCACTATAGTTGACGCTCACTGTATAAGCTAAAATGTAAGTAAAGTAGTCTAAATTTAAGGGCTACGTGATTTTACAAAGCTTTTGGATTAGCAATTGGAAATTTTGTAATGCACCATCAAGGGAACTTTGCATCGATATGAGGTAAAAGGTGCATGTTGATACATATTTTGGGACCTTCATTCCATGTGCTTGTTATAAATCTATTTCTTTATTTATTTTCGCCATGTCCAGGTGACAGGTGTGGTGACAGACAGTGGAGGCCAGGCTCATTACATCCTCTCTGGTACGTGGGATGACAAAATGGAAAGCGCCAAGATCATTCAGAGCAGTCGAGGGGGTAGTGGATCCGAGGGCAAGCAGAAAACAGTCTATCAGACTTTGTCCCCCAAACTACTGTGGAAAAAATATCCCCTACCGTAAGCTCATCTCATCAGCCTCATATAGCAGAAGATTGCAGTAAACCGCAGTGCTCGATCAATTCCATTGATTGTAGAATATCACAAACTAACTCCGGTCAATTTCCTTTCACTCTGTCAGGGAAAACGCTGAGAACATGTACTGCTTCTCAGCTTTGGCTCTGACTCTGAATGAGCTCGAAGAAGGAGTGGGGCTGACCGACAGCCGTCTGAGACCAGACCAGAGGCTAATGGAGGAAGGTCGATGGGATGAAGCAAACTCAGAAAAACAGAGGCTAGAGGAGAAACAAAGAGCTGTGAGGAGGAGGAGGGAGGCGGAGGCCACAGACGCACTGGATGATGGTATGCAATATAGAACGGTAAACATGTGTCTGACCTGCAAAGAGTTGCTGAGAGAAAGACAGAAGCAAGTATTTTTGATACACCTCACTGTCTTATTTTCAGTAGCATTTGCAGCTGAGACTTACAAACGAATAAGAACCATCTGTAAAGTGATAGTTTACTGGTAATCTAATGATAACATTAACAACATCATAAAAACAGAAGAATGCTGTAGCTGTTCCTTCCCTCTTCGCAACTACATTTTGATAACATTTCACAGATTTATAATCACCTATGATTTATGAAATCAAGATAGATAAATCATTATTATGTTATGGAGGATTTCCCTTAGAACTCCCAATCTTAATGATAATAAATCAAGAGTTCACGTTATTAAATGTGTCTTCATAGCTGACCATTACAAAGCTTAGATGAGCTGGCTCGTATCAAATCCAGTCTGAACTTTACAAAAAGCTCAGGGGGGGCTTTTTATCCTGACTGTAATCCTGTGTGTGAGTGTGTTGTGTGTAGGCTAGACTGTATTTGATGTACCCATGACTTGTCTTTCTTTTCCTCCCTTTATTGATGGTCAGAGTGTGATAATGACTCTGGTGAGTGAGGGCTGCCCTGTACCCCTCTGTTGTGCATAACTTTACACACACAAACACACTCCCACACACATAAACCATCCTCTTGTGTGTCCTCTGTGTGCTCTGCCTCTGTTTGGGAACTGCATGAAACCCCTGTCATCTCAACTTTTCCAAATAATGACTCAAGAAAAAAAAATCCTGCATACATGTGACATTTTCATTCAGAACTGGCCTCAGTAATATGTTACATTCTCTAACAGATACATCCTTACAGTAAGTATCATTTGTGTATTTCTACAGAAGCCACAGTACCAAAATGATTGATTTGCACTTCATTCAATAATGTCATTTTGTTTAAAGAGCACTTTTCTGGTGCATCTGCCAACAAGTTTTGATAAAACTTTGTTCATTTAATTCAAGTTTCTTTTAAAGGGAACACTAAATGAGTCATTGTACCAAGTGTAAATCATTACAATATTACCAATGTCCACACATCAGAAAACTGCAGTTTTTCCTTTGTTTGCCGTTTCCATTATCGAGATCAGAGACTTTCAAAAACTGTGATCTTAATTTTATCCATTATAATGGATCCAGATTTTTGCCCGTTAATTTGTTTTGCCGTTTATTTACACATTTCAGTTCAGCTTGTTGCAGCCCGTTTCATATTTGGAGCTATACCAAATGCAATGCACAGCAATTGATTGCCTTTCATATATACATTTCTGTAAAGGTGAATTGATTGCTNCGGCTTTTCTTATAGAAGATGAATAAATGACAGTTATCGGATAATCTCTGCTCTTCCTCTCCTCAGGTCGAGAATATGAAGGCTACCAGCCGTTGTGGTTTCATCAGAGGAGGGATTCCATCACTGGAGAGACAACCTTTGTGTACAAGGGAGGTTACTGGGAGGCAAAGGACAGACAGGATTGGAGCATGTGTCCTGACATCTTCTAATCCAGGAACTCAACTAAGATCACACCTAACCTCACTGGACAGGGAACCACTCAGACTCCAGTCTTCAGGCAGTGGAGCGTAGCTGGCTTATGAGGACCACATTGACCTTTATGAGCATGAGAATGTGTGTGTTTCACACTCTCAGAAAATACGGTACCTCCAAATGCACATTTTCGTTGTGATTTTACTTTGGGGAATAATCCAGGGCGTTGCCTGAGCAGCCCTCTCAGATACTTGTGGGTGTGGGTTAACGTGTGGGTGTGAGCTAATACAGTTGGAACACCACACAATAAAGGCGCAAATGATACCCAAAATGCACTTTCCTGAGTTCACTTGGTTCCAGAATATAACAGTTGGATAGAAACCCATATCAAAGCAGCTCATGATTTGGCTGGAAAAATCATAAAGAGGCATACAGAGTCACAGCAGTGTTGAGTATACATGTCAGTGCTTCTGTGGTGTAAGAAAAGCCTCCTCACTTTCTATTTCATTCAGCACAATTTAGATTCATCAAGGGCCTACTCCATGAATATTGAAATGGCTCTGAATTTATCTTCATAGAAATGATTGCAATCACTTTTTCATGCTCCTTTTGGTTGATTAAATAGGCTAGGGTCTTGTGTCTGAAAATATCTTCCACATCTAATTATCAAATTATGAAGAACACAAGTGTTTTACAGGTAGTAAAAACAAAAAGATTCTGACAGTTCAAGTGCTATTATAAAAAATGGAAAGTCGAACAAATATAATTTCATATCAGAATTAGATGTAGTTTCTAGAAAAAGTCCATTGTGACTTGAAAACAGTTGGAATGAGTCTGCCATAAGCTCTGTCACAGAGGGGAAAAAAGGCAGCATGAAAAATAATTTAATACTTATGTTACAAATCTTCTCAATTTTAGACAGATTTTTAGTCAATTTTGAGCACTTTGAGTCTCCATCTTCAACAGCTAATATTTTAACAGGTGTATAGTCTGATTAGAGGCAGGTTTATCTCCAATCTTGAAATATGCAACAAGGAAGACATGTGTTTTCTTTGGAGTGGATGTTGGGGTTTTCCTCGAGATACATGCAGTTAGTTTGTTCATTAGCCTGTAATCCATGAGAAGGTAATATGACCACTCAATATTCATATTTTGAACGAGTTGCCTCGATACTTAAGTGGATATCAAACATCCAAACATGTTTGGGATATTTTCCATTTTTGGTATTAATTAGCAAAACTCTGCAATACTGGTTGGTCCTTTAGTTATGTTACAATATTGAACTTCAAACATTTAATAATTATTCATATCACACTAATAAGAGTCCATCAAAACCTAAAATGCACTTTTTACTGTGGTTGACTAGAGGTTAGTACAAATCTCTGTGTTAATGTTGAGAAATCTTCTCTCTTTAGATGTATTTTACTTTGTTCTCTGGTGCTCTCACATAGCAACACACTCTGTTCTCTTAGCGACCACTTTGACTAAGAGCAATCTCAGTGACTGTAATCTGTGAAGAAATAACCAAGTCTGCACCCAATCACGGAGATATTCAGTAATCATCACCCTGTACACCCACAAACATGTTGGTTTGTGTCTATTGCCTGAGTTCCACAGCCTCATCACTCACTAGCTTGTAGCTCAGACATTTCCAGTGGGATTCCTGGATCAGAGACTGGAGCGGGTTCTCTGAGGAGCTCCTAGTAGATTCAGCTGACAGGAGGTCAGATGTTAGAGAAGCAGACAGGGCTGGTTCCTGTAGCACTCCACTGTGCAGTCAGCTGCAGCCACAGAGGACTGTCTGTGCTGCTGCTCTAGGCTCACCATAGCTCATTCACCATTTGTGGACACGCTGATCTGGGATCAGCTCACAAAGGTACCCTGAGTCTTTGCCTTTAACTGACTGAATAAGGGAACTAGTCCCCTGACCTGTGCACTACAAGTCTATGGTGACAAGAGTTTTAAAAACCAGTTAGTATTTTTTGTAATTATTGTTAGGAATGTAGAATTCATGGCTGGAGGTATTGTATTTACCATCTAGTCTATTTGTGTGAATATTTTGTGATAAAACAATAATATTGTAAAATGAAGAATAATTCAACAAATCAGAGTATGAAGTTATCTGTACAAAAAAAGACTTGATGAGCCCAAAGGATTTGCTGTGATTTTAATTTTTAATCCAGACTGATTCTATAAAGGTGTTAATTAACCCTGAGGCGCCTGTGATTTGGCCAAAAATGTCTTAACATACTGAAGATGCATTTTTGTTACAGCCCTTAAGACTCACATTGGAAACCTTGATTATTTCCTCTGATGTGCACGATATGAAAATGTGAAAAATGCACTGGAAGACAAATTCCTTTATATTAGAGTAGATCTCTTTGCTGAGTCTTTGGGTGATAGAATGAAGTAGATTTTCTGTTTGATAACTTGAGCTATTGAAATGTTTATCTGTGACATTATTTATCCAATGAATTAATCATCAAGTTAACGATTGTTGTTTTTTTCTTTGCACAAAAATATGCTTCTTTTACCCATTAAGATAAAAGCTTTTAATACATTGTTTGATTTGAAGCTGTCATAAGCACAATGTGATCAGTAACTAAATATCCTGTCCGATTCTAAAAGTAATAATTCACCATTTTTGGAAGCAGATTTCTTTTTAAATTGTCCAGAGTAAGAGTATCATCTCTTATGTCAGTGCAGTGGATATGAAGCTACACACAGCAGCTTGGTTTAGCACAGACTTGAAAGAGTTCTGTCCAAAAGTGAACAAAGGGGATCCTTTGAAACTCATTATCACCTTGTGTAATCTTATCCTCTGTCAAATAGGAGGGGGGAAATAGCCAAGCTTAGAAATTTCACATTTCTACCCTATTTTATTGCTGTTTACTCATGTGAAGTATCCGACACAAAGTTTTTGACACTAGAAATACATATGTCTATTATGTTCATTTTATCTTCCTTGTTAATCAACTGAAGTGTTTCTTTTTATCACTCAGTGGCTGTTTATGTCAAATAAAAAGAAACGCTTGTAGAAATACATTCTCTGAGATCCTCAGATGTCATTAGACACCAAGAACATGCATATGAACCTTTTTATTTGGGATTCCTAATTTACTTTGGGTATGTCTTTTAGATTTTGTTTTCTAAAATAGTGGCCAGGGCGTAAGGGGTTAAGGAAGCACATGCCTGTGGATGAATAATAAGATTATAATCTCCTGGTTTTGCGCTTTAACTTTTTATTGAAGACATTAGCTTCAAACATCAAACAAATGTGTTTAAGGGGACCGAGGATACCCATTGTATTTTCACAAAACTACTTCCACACTTAGGTTTACTACTTATCAGGTCTGACACATTTTAAATAGCTACAGACATTTAAAACAAATTTATGCTGGACTTTAAGAGGTTGAGTAAATTTGTCTTGCATTCAGGTGCTGCTAGCTGACTTTGCTTTTGGACAGAACCAAAACATTTTTTAACCATTTTTATACTAATCTAAAGCTGCTGGTTTAATGTGTGCTGAACACAATTTTTTTTATTATTTACAACAACAACAAAAAAAGAAAGACTTCCCAAAATGTTGAACGATTCCTTTAGTTTTCCTGCTCTCCATTTGCTTGGATCATGTTGAACTTCACACAAAACTCAAAGATTTCATTCATAGATACACACTATTGCAAGATGTTTAGGTACACTACTCATATCAAAGTCATGTCATGTCAGGATATACACTACTGTTTCCAACATGTTTCCTTTTTGCTTTGTTTGAAATTGTCTTTGCATAGTTATTTCTGCATCATTGTGCGTCATCATGACTACTGAAAGAACACAGATCACTGCTAAGTGGTGGTGAAGAAGTATGAACGGAAATTGAATCTGTGATTTCCTTTTTTCAGGTTCACTAGAGATTTACTTTAATATGTTGTGTTTTGAGATGGTTTTATATTTGAGAATACATATTATATTTTGAATGATAATGGAGAGCTCACCAGACAGTACGTTTTAATCAGTATATTTTCCAAATGATGCAACCTCAGTACTTGATGGTGACTTGCCTACAGAGGTTTCCCCCTTTAAGGGCCTGGACAGAATCGGACAGCTGTAGCAATAACGCAGTGAGTGTTAAGTTGTTAGTTCATGGCTGTTGTTACTTCAGACAGAACAGTTGTCTGTCTCAGTGCAGAAAGGAGGGGAAAAAAACAACCAAAGTGTAAGTGGAGAGTGTACTGTAAACTAAGAACAACCTCTTCATCTGCCTTCCCTATCTCAGTGGGTTATAATGTAGAACCCTTCTCATTGTTTCTCTCATTTTATCTCACCCAACCTCTTTTTCACTGCTTTACTTTTTATGCTTTGACTTTTTCTTTCTTCTTTCTCGTGGGTGCCATTATTCTCATACTGTTGTGGTCATATTGTTTGTATGCATAATGAGATTGGTTTGTGTGCATGCATCGCACACATTTCCTCCTCATCCGATGCTGCTCCGCCTTGAGGTAGAAGGAAACCGATGAAGATGGGGAGTTTTTTTGTTCTTGCCTTGTCTTAACTGAACCCTGCTCCTCTGTGGACTGTGACTCACAGCTTTGTAATGAAATGTTGGTGATGATAATGACATGTATGATGATAAAAGTTATGAGACACATCACAACAGTGGCCTGGTACAGGTTAAGGTAAGATGATTGACCTGCCTTGACTCTTACCATTCAAATACACACAGGTGTATTCAGGTGTAACTACAGATTCAAAAGAGGTCTTCTTACGTTTTCTTTTCTAAATTGTGTATTTTTTCCCTTAATTTATACTTGTTTAACATTGTCTTTAAACAACAAAGACACAATGATGACAAAGAAGATAATAAAGTTGTTTTTGTTGACACTGGATATCTCTGTTTCATTGCCTTTCAGCTGCAAGTGAGGAATACATTTTAACAGGAAGAAGTGAAATAGTATGTCATTGCTATACATAAAACACATTTTTTTTAAAAAACGGATTAGTTGTGCGTATAACCAGTCAATGGGAATTATAGCCTCTGTACCTATCTACAGTACGAACATGTAAAACATTTTTAGAATTCTTGCTTAATGCTGAGTAAGATGTGCTTTCTAGCCATAATAAACCAATGGGGTCCTGCTGTGCCTTTAGGATTCTTTCTTCAGGCCTCCTTCATGCAGTCAATATCATCTCCAAGAAATGGAAAGATCCTGATGACCTGTCCAGGGTGTACTTTGCCTCTCTTCTTGTAGCAGCTGGCATAGGCTCCAACCCCTCCCTGACACTGCATTGGACTAAGTGGGTAGAAACCATGAATGGGTGGATAGAGTTGAAAAGATGTCAGATATCAGCATGTATCTCATCTTCTTTCAGAAGTCAGTTGCCAGGGAGGGGGCCTCAGGAATAATAATAATTATGATAACAATCAATTAAGTAGTAGCTACTTTTATCAACAATGTTACAAGGTGCTTAACATAGTTGCAGGAAATTAAAAAACAGTAAATCAGCTTCAGATAGCAATGTGAGATACAATGAAGTTGTAAGCTCCGCGGGCTGTTTTGCGACATGTAATGACGTTTTTAGCCTCTAGAGGCGCTAAACCAGAAGAGCTACACGGTGTGACTTTAAAGGTGGTACAGAGGATTTTTCTTTTTTAACAAAATTTTAATCTTTGTTAAAACCTACTTGAGAAATATGTAGCAGCCCCGTACTTATGAAAAACGTAAAAATTAATTTTAAGTGTGGACGTGGTGGGC
>JAPMNP010687557.1:0-10624 GCA_029874935.1 Atherina boyeri | reverse complement strand
CATACAAAAAGTATTTATTATCGATTTTGGGTAGAGTGATATCTTGTATTAACTGGATTATCGATTTTTTTTAAATATATTTATTTATTTTAGCTTTGCTATCAAGAGAAAAAGTAAAAAGGGAAGCCTAAAGGCAACTGCATCTCCTCTTTAAAACATGATTTTTGCATCATAAAATTCTAATTTAGCTCAATCCTTGGTTGAGCCTCTCCCAAATAACATGTTTGATTTTTACTCCACCCACTTTGAAATTAATCCAACGTCCTTGCCCTCCATCAAGCTTCACAGCAATTATGATTGCGGTGTACAAGTGCTAATTATCTGACTTAATTTAGTTCTTAATGTTGTGAGGCTCATCTCACTTGTTCACCCTCGACTGCGTCTCCGTGTTCAGGTCTGCAGCTTGTTAGCTTGTCGAAGAAATGCACCAACGGGCTCTGAGGTGCTCTCTGTGTTCTTAATTAGCACATGATAGGACTCTGACTGTGTGTTAAGAAGCTTGTAGGTCTGCTTTTTGTGAGTGCATATGAGCGTGATCACTACTTTTATCTTGATGAATGCTTAAGAAACAGAGCAGCGATGAACCAAAGTGACGACTCTGGCTGTGCCCGTCTGATTCCTCACCGAGCCCGCATGGCATTCTCAGTCCAAAGCCCACGCCGACACTTTCCACCAACCCCCTCCTGCTCCCGTCAACGCTGGTTTCTGATTACTGCCATTTTACTGACCTCCCATCTGTCTGCTTGCTTTTTGGTTTCTTAATCCTGTCATTTTGTGTCATATCGTGGAGTTTGAGGGTTTGCTTGGCAGTCGGGCCTGCGTACAAACACACATGCACACAGAGTGGTGCGAAGGAGCTAAAGCTTAATTGCTGTCAGTGGCAGTACAGATGGCTGCATTAACTGAAGTCAGAATGTCCATTTGTAAAACCTCTTGTATAACTCGCAAGAAGAGCTCTATGCTGCTGCTGCTGCTGCTTTCATGACTGAAAACATCCAAGAATGAACCCCACTCACCGCCTTGCTCTGAAAATGAAAGCTCCAATTCAAAGTCTTTAGGGGAAAAATGTATTCTCTTTGATGATTCATTACACTCTGAAGCTAACATTTGCTCGTCTGTGGAAAAAAATCTCAGGAGATAATTTCACCTGTCAGTTAGTTTATGTATAGTTGAAGTGTCTTTTTAAGTTTGTACTGTGGGTCAGAATTGAGTAAAGTTCATCAGCTTCCTTCTGTCAGGTTCTCGTGGGGTTTTACACAGAGTAAGATAACAGTGTTAGAATGTAGTCTGAATGTCCTGTATGTCATTGGATGGAAATACTTGAATATATTTTGGATGGTCAAACTTTATTAAATGTTTTAAGGTTGTCTCCAGAGGTGAGAGAGTGGCCAAAGTCACTTTAACTTTATTTGCATATCACCAATTAAAAACAAAGTCATCTTAAGGCACTTTAACAGGCACAGTCCATTTTATTACAGTTAATTGTAGTGTAATTGTAATCCAATTAGGCCGAATCCATTAAATGATTCACATTTGTCCAATTTGTAATAACTGAGTTCATACAGTATAGGCCAATTAAAAAAATAATACTTGCCTAGCTAAGGAAACCAATGGATTGTAGTGAATCTCATTGATTAAGTCTCTCATTCTGAGCATCCACAGGGCAGTAGGTGACTGTGGAAAAAAAAAAAAATCCCTTTTAACAGGAAGAAAAAACCCCCAGCAGAAGCATGCTCAGGAAGGATGGCCGGTGGGGGTGGGCAAGACAAGACATGGGGTGAACAGCATCATTACACTTAACCAGGGATGCTTACTGAGCTTGAAAACGAAAAACACGAGTTAATGGCAGTAATAACATTTGTTCATGGAGAATAAAGAGTAAAGAGAAGAAAAGGTTAGGGGAGTGCTCAGTACATCATGGGATGTCCCCCAGCAGTTTAAGGGTCACCCAAGCCAGCCTTAACTATCAGCTAAATCAAAAAGGAAAGTTTTAAGCCTAATCGTAATGATAGAGAGGATGTCTGCTTCCAAACTGGGCCCTGGTTGTATATATAATAGACACAATGGAACTTGGTCACTTAGTTTTATATGTGAGGAGAATAATTTTAAATTCTATCCCGGATTTAACAGGAAGCCAATTTTGTCCAATTTTAGGGAGGTAAAATGTACTCAAATTGAGGTGAAATTGAAACATTAATTCTCACAGTCGCCGAAAACACATCGGAGTTTTCAAAATGCAGCTTTGCCACTTTATTACTGCGCATCTGGTTTCCTGCGTTTATGGAAGATGTTTTCATGAATAATTTTAATGTAATGTGTGTCTTCTGCAGGGCGGTGGGAGCAAGGAGTCACAGTTCGGACCATCATGCCCTTTGCTCTGGGAGCAATACACGAAGTGTGTTTGTGAGTGACCCCTGGTAGGCTCCGCTGGGATGAACATGCCACTGCACCAAATCTCTGTCATCCCTCGTGATGTCACTTCATCACGGGTGTCGGGTAGTGGGAAAGCCAAGGACAAGGACAAGCAGGTATGTGCTCAGTTAAAAGGATAAACTGGGTCAGCTGGAACCACAGCTGAACATTTTATTTTAGAGCAAGCATTGCACACACTGGGAACAATAAAAACAGACTAGATGAGGAACATGTGTGCAGTATCTAAATTAAGTCAAGCATCTCACTTTACATAACATGATGAGAGGAGTGCTAGTGTGTGATCAGATGTACCTTCAAACGTACCCTCAGAGAAAAGTACAAACTAAGCTCATGTACACAAGCAGAACACAAAACATTTTTAGATATTAACTGACAGAGATCCAAGTAGGAGAAATTAAGAATTTCCAGATACAGTTTTTTTTTTTCATTTTCAAGGATTATGATGCTTTTAAGACATTGTATGATGTTAAGATGCTCCTCAGCTCGAGGAGAAAGGCCATGATGGTTGCATGTAAAGTGGGTGGTGATGGACTTGCATCTCATCTGTGATGGCAGTTTGGTTAAGAGGGTACAAATAGACTACATGAATCTGGTTGAGTAGAGGAGTTTTCCAACACTCTAGTGAGAAAATATTTTTCTGAAGGAAGATGAGACCTGATCAGACCTCTCATTGCAGACTGATTGTAAAGAGGAAGGAGGCAACAGGAAGTTGGGTTGAACAATGTCCCAGTGCTCTGTTATGACCATCTATAGTCCACATATGAATTGCAGACCCTTATAATCCTAAGAAAGAATAGTTTGACAGTTTATGTTAAACTGACAAAAACCTCTGGGTTTCTAGGAATCTTTGAATTTACTTCTTTTTTTTAAGGCTTATGCAGATTTTTAAGATTACTGTGACAAAGGTCCTTCAACCTTATTATGACTTAACAGTTTTCTTAAACTACATTCAAGTCAAATTTGTTCCTAAATCTTTGGTTTTCAGGCATATTCTTAATCATGTTTTTCCAACATTAATCTTAATTTGTTCATAGGCTGCACACAATAAAGATGATAATCTATAATACACATGCTGATACAAGAATTTTCCACATGATAGTGAAAAAATCACAAGCTCCCTTTTAATTTTTCCACTTCAGAAGAAATAATCCCCTCTGTTTATTGAAATCAAAGTTGAATTTTTTGATTTTGAGTGTCTTCCTTCCAGGAAGTTTCTCAAGTTGTGTGGAAAATATTTATCATGTTTGTTCCTTGTATTTGAATATGCCATTGTTGTTTTAATGACGCTTTTCAGTGGAAAATACCTGATTTCATGCAGAAAGGTTGACAGAAGTTTTAGCCACATCTCGAATAAAATGCATTTAAATCACCAGGGGGGATTAAGTGATGGCAGGCAGAGAAATTTCTTACTCATTTGACCTGTCAACGAAAAATCATGGAATTTGATTGTCAGTGTCACTGATGGTGCAACTTCAGCACCCAGATCGACATTTCTCATTCAAACATTATTTTTGCTCTTCCTGGGGGTTTAGTTGATCACTTTCATCTAATGAGCCCAATTAAAGTCTGAGCTGCTTTCACATTTGTGCCTAAAACCACCTGTCAGCCATTTTAATGGTGACATGACACAACATACAGGATTTCCTCCCTGTGTTTTTAGTTCTCCACTGATTGAAGGTTACAAAATGGATCAGTAGAATAACCAATTCAAATCAGCTTACCTCTTTTGATTTATATTCTATGTTTGCTGTTAAGATGATTTCGGACCTTACAATAGAAAAAACTTTAATCTAAGAACTCATCAAGACTTATAAAAACAAAGGCATCATCCAATCAGTTTATAGAAAGGAGGATTAGAGCTATATCAAATAAATCGATCTAATTTGCTGATTTTCAGCGTATTCTCTGAATTTGACTTTTTCTCAGAAACCAAACATTAGTTTCAGCTGTCTGTAATTGCATCAGAGTTTCATTATGAATCCTTTTTCCATGTTTTGTTTGATTTGTTAGAAAATAATTTGCATAGTAATAATAACAGCTTGTCAGTCTTTGATTCCTTTAGCCTCTTTCTTTTTATACTCCATCAGCATCAAACATCACAGTGAAGTACTCTCAAAGCGCACTTGTTTTTTGTGCAGGGGAACAAAGCGATGTACTAAGATGATATGTGCATGTGTTCATCTTTGTGAGACTTCAGATTATTTGTAAAGTGTAGTTTAACATTTATCCAAATCCCAATTCTAGACAAATGCAATCTGACTAATCTGGTAATTTACAGTTGTACTTCATTGTACCCACTGTATAATGGGAAAAGTAAGCAAACCTCTGCTAACTGCTCCTGGCGGCTTCTCTGAAGGCTTCTACAAGTCAGGTGTTCCAGTTAAGTAGATGTAATCAGAAGGTACGGGAAATCTGGCTCCTGATGAAGTCTGCCTTTTTCTAGATTAATTAATTAGCATGAATTTATGTTTAGCAGTTTAAATGGTGTCAGGATCAGGGTGGTGTTAAGCAACATAGATAGGTGGATGGAGGTTGGGTCCTGAGGGGCACTGGGCCTTGTTGAAATCAGATTGCCCCCTGCTGTTCTCCTGTCTAGCCCATAATGGTGACTTGACTCTTTACAGATGAGTAAATTACAAACTGGCCCTTTTAAAAACCTCTTACAGACTTGTCAACCTTGGCTTCAAAATCCAACATGGCTGCCCATAAAGCCATGTGACTGTGTAGTAATACACTTTTCTGTTTCTTCATTTCTGTCTTAATTTCATGAAATGTGTCACAAGCACTGTGGTGTCCAGCCTGTCAGTGAACATGTTGCTGCTGTTTTTATCTACTGAATGCTACATAATGTGTATTGCTCGAAATAGCCAGTGTGATGACTGACCACAAAGATGAGTAATTCCTACTATTTTGCCAAATTCCAACTGAAACAACTTGGTTGTGATATAATTCCCAGCTCTGAGTTCTGACTTCTAAGGTAACTGGAACATAGTACGACAGTAGGGTGAGCCCGGCAAGCATGTAATTATTTTGAGGTGTAATAGTGTGCATCGACGTGGGACATGACATGAAATGACATTATGAAGTTTAGCTCCAAAGCAATCTTTTTCTGACAGATGAGACAATACATTTACTTTGACCAAAACATACTATTTTATCTTTGGAGGAAATTAACATTTTCACAACAAAACAAAAATTAGATGTCAGCTTTGAAGCATAGTGGAGTACAAACGGTGGTTTAGGGTATCTTTGATTCATCAGGGTTTGACAACTTACGACCACCGAGGGGTTTAAAGATATTATCAAAGAATGTCAAAGCAATGAAGCTTGGTAGCAGTGAGATGACACAACACGACAAAAGCCCTAAGCGCACGAGTTAATTAACAACTGAATGTAGAAAAATGAACAAGTTTCACTTTTTGTCTTTTTATGTTTTTGATCAGATTGATTGTATCAGATCAATATATTGGAAAACCTTTCTGAAAATGTAAGCATACCATGCGGATGATTTGTGTAATAACTCAAGTCTGTCCACAATAAGGCTCAACATACCTTGTTGTTGCAGAAGTAAGAAAAACAAAATGGGATTTATTCCCAAACCAGTTTCATATCATGCTATTAGATGAGTGAAGGAATGAGTTTTGTGGAGCCTGGTTGCATTTTATACAGTGCATGGTTAACAGGATTATTGGGTTTAAACTCTCATGGCAGTCAGAGGAAAGTTACCTCAGTATTTTGGGAAATAAAAAATGAAAAAGTAAGCTTTGCAGTGTCTGCATGGTCTCTCTGCTACCATATTTGCCAACAGAGTGAAGGTCCAGCTATGCATCTCTTGCTGCTTGAGCCTCCTTTTTTTGTATTTTTTTTTTTATTCCCCCATAAGGAATAATTTGGTAAACAGCAGCGATTCCCATCCTCCCTGTGGAAGCATCAGTAGAGAAAGGAAAGGAGAAAGCGAGAGCTGGAGAAGAGAAAACGGCAAGTGTCAACTTTGAATGCTGATCAGCTTGAGGGTCCCGGAGGTGTGTGTGCGCCAAGAGTTTAGTCACAGAACTCAGGCCCATCTGGCCCTCTTAGACAACATAACTGGTCTTTTAACGCCTCACGGGGGGGAAAAAAGCAGAACTTTCCTCTGCTTATAATTCAGAGTTAGTCAGCTGCACTTTTAGAGAGCAACACATCTTTAACTGTTGCTGGCCCCTCTCTGGCCTCTCTCCTCCAACTCCTCTCAAGTTAATTCGTCTTCCTCGACATCTTCTGTGGAAGAGTGGTTGGGGGGCCTTTTTGTCCATGCACTGTGGCCCCTATACTTGAGATCTCATGTTTGAGAAGGTAAATTAAGTTTTAAAGAATATATTCAAAGAAAGCATCAAATGACTTGGAGAGGAAAAGTTTAATTTCTTGGAGAAAAAGTGGAAAAGTTCTGTGACAGTTCTTAGCAAATGCGAATAATACGGTTAGATTTATTTGAGTCTGGGGTTTTTTGATAAGGCATGCAGCAAATGGATTATGCATGAATTGACAATAAACACAGCTCTGGTACAGGTTGAAAGGTAAGGAGGAAGGAAAACTACTCTTGCTTTGCCATTTGAGATTTCCAAGTCTGGTGGGAAATGCATATTGATTCTGTCTTTAACCCCATCTGCAGTGTAACATGGTTTGGTTTACTCTAAGTGTAGTCATTTACATATTAGAGTTGGTGAACTGACAAACAAGCTGCAGAGGATGCAGCTGTAGTGTTTATTTTTATAGTGATGCATATATTAACAAATGAAAACTAGAACTGGCTAACGCTTGTCGTATATTTAGCAATGCATCACTTAGTAAAGTGATACACGATACCTGCCCTTTTGATGCTGCATGTATATTTAATGAAGGCAGGGAGAGCAGTGGAGCCTTTGTCCCTCAATAAGTGTGTGTCAGAGTCAAGGGCAGAGATGACTGCCTGTTTCTACTCTGATATTTTGAGGTTTGATAACAGCCGACACCACAGGGCTGCTGGCCACTGGTGGAGCATCGCTGGGCTTTTTTAGAGTCTGAGATCAAAACGTCACTGCCACAGCAAATCTTTCAAAACAGCCCCCAAGGTAGACAGGGACTGTTTAATGTGTCTGCCTTTGCAAAGTTAATGAAACACGTCTGTCGTGCATAAGTTGTATATGTTCTGGTAATTTTGTACCATTTATGCATCTCTTGAAACAGGTGGAGGTGTTTTAGTTGAGATGGAAGACCTGCCTGCTGCTGTTCAACATTGTCACGCAAATACTGGTTGATCAGATCCCACAAATGTGTGTAAAAAGTGTTTGAAAATGTGTTTCTCTGCCCTGAGGNTCAAAACTGTACAGATCGGCCCCCTCCAGATTGCCATGCCCAGGGGTATGCGAATGGAAATGCCATGATAATTACCCACAAGCCCTTTGGGTCTGGAAAAACTAGCATGAAATGCTGAATTATCAAGAAGAGGAGTAAACATGGTGTGGTTGAATGTAGTTGAATGCAATTTTGGATAACATGAGAATGTGATTGGTTACATTTTCTCTTAAAAGGGGAATTACAGAAATATGCGACGGACAGTAGTGCTCAAATTATCTCTCCGTGACACACAGACCGCATATGTGCTTGTTACTGCAAACATGTTAATCCAGTTGATATTCTGGTTACACCGATGTAGTTGCGTTCACTTTCAGCCACTCTACTCACATACACGTACACATGCACACTTCACACATCTATGTTTGTTCGGTGCAGATGTTGTTCGGTGCCCCACCCCATGTATAAAGCAGAATCTGGAGGGAGTAGATAACACTCATGCAGAATGTGTTTCTCTGTATTCTGGCAGGAGTTTTCATAAGATTATGAACGTTGTGTGTCAGCAAACTCACCGAGTTTACATTTTTCTGTCAGTGAATTCAGAAGGAAAAAAAAAATCACAAACTCTGCACATACCTTGTTTTAAGTCTGATATTCGAAGTTCTGGCTGAGTGAGGATTGTAAACAAATTAGAGTTGATGTTTTGGTTCTTTCTGCGCTGGTTACCACCCACAGGGCCACAACTAATCTTGTTTTGACATCATTCAGTTTATGATTTGCTGTTTGCAGAAATATTCCTATTCACTCTGTCACTGATGTAGAATCCCATTAGAATCAAACTCCCCTTTACCGTTAAAGTCCATGTGAAACCACATAAGATGTTTTTATATAGTTTTGTTGGTATTCTTGATAGAAAGTTTCATTTGTATTGTCCTTTTTAAAAAAAAGAAATATAATTTTTTAAAAGAGTTGATGACTTGCTTTCTGGCGAATATTATTTTATATCCAGTTAAATGATTTATCAAACTTTTTATTTAAGCTGAGTTGATGCAGATGGGTGGAGCTAACTCAGGCCGCTGATGCTGACCAATCAGAGCAGACTGAGGCCTTGTACACACAAAAATGGTTATTTAACAAGCTGAGATTGCTGTAGTAAATGCTATATAGTTATGTGCAAATGCAACTTTTCTGAACCAAAGCAGCCCACTCCAAAATAACAGGAATTACTGATTATTCTGCAGCAGCGGCCACTTTCTTTTAATGATTATTTTACGACCAGAGTCCCATTTGGGTCTCATTGAAAGCAGGTGACCCAGGGGGGTTGGTTCTGTGTTGGATTATGCAGCAGTGAACTTTAAAGGCATTTCCGTATGCTTTTTGTTCTTGCGTGTAGTTGGAGAGGAACTACACATTATGTGTAAAAGAAAAAAGGATTACTGCTATCTCCCGTTGCCATGTCAACTGAGGGAAGATCAATGCATATTCTGATGTCAAACCATGGACTTACTGGAGCACAATCTGGCATGACAAGTCAAAAACTGCTACTATCATGTCCACATGACACCACTAAATCTGTAGTTTTTAAATCTCTTCACATTGGCTGGAGTTGTCAAGAATATTCCATATCAGGAGCCGAGAAGTGTGTTTGCAACAAACAGAAAACACACACACACACACGTACACACACAAAAAATAAAAAATCTACTTTTTGTTAAAATGCTTATGTCTTTGTGTGTAAGGCCTGATCTTTTCTGAAGGGGGTGTTATTCCGACAGCTTATGTTTTACAGGAAAGACATGAATATGCAAAAGCAAATCACACTGAGACTTTAAACCAAAAATTCCTTTCTTCTTGTGAGAGCCTTTCACTTTTTTTCTTTTTTTTATGCCTTTTAAGTTGTCATTTGAGTTTCTTCTTCATGCTTGATAGAGCAGGGTGAGGCAGGTACTACTAAGTTTATTATATTCAACAACTTCTTTCCTAGATTTCACTGCATCACTTCCAGTTTAAATGGTTTGAAAAACAGATTACCTCCAGCTTTCAAATGGCCATCACAGCTCCCTAAAGTACCAAAACCTTGCTTATTTTCTTTCTAGTCGAGCAAAAAAACTGCAAAGTATTCTTATGCAATGATAGAAAACAGAAAAAACACAACAAATGCTCACTTTTCGTGAACTAAAATCACTAAATTTTTTCCTTACTTGCCTCTGACTACAGTAGTTGGCTTAATTTTCCAACACCTTGTAAGTTTCATGCTCACTGTTCTCACTGCAGTCCCTATGGCTGTTATTCCTCTGCCTCTTGTCGGTCTATCTGAGTCTCTCTTCCTGGACACACACTATTTGAGGACGTGCAGGCAGGATGCAGGTACACACATACACATACCAGCAGCTGGTGTTGTTAGTCTGCCCGTCTGTGCTGGATTTCCATGAGTCTCTCAGGGGCCCCCGGCTGCGCTGAACCGCTTGATGGTGAAGTGCTAAAAATGTAATTAAATGCGGAAGAGATGACATGACAGCAAGGCCTTTGAGGGCCTCGGCTGCTGTGAGAAAATACTTTGCTTCACTGATGTAACGTCATTTCTTAAGCCCCTTTTGATGGCTCTACAGGTTATTTCACTTGCCTTCGGAAGCCGTGACACTAGTACAGTTGACCCACAGAGGCGGAAAATAGACTTCGAAAGGAATGTCAGGAAGTAATTACAGTTCTTGCTGTATATATGCTTGCAGACATCATAATGTTGTGAGTATATAGAGAGATCTCTTGCAGGAGAAAAATGTATTTTAAGGGTAGAAATTATCTTGATTTAATTTCCTGTCCAACTACCTTTCACCACCTCCACCCACGTACACACACAGGCTCTCACATATTTAGTACAGAC
>JAPMNP010687554.1:0-10790 GCA_029874935.1 Atherina boyeri | reverse complement strand
ATGTGAACAGAAAAAATTAGCATTTTTTTCTGGCCGTTTTCGGGCACGGCCACACATGTGAAAACGCCCTAAGAGATAACCTACATCAGGGGAATCATTTCCATAGTGCATCCAGTATGATAAAAAGGGCCCAGTGGAAAAGCCCGGCTTTAGGCATGTTATTCACAGGATGGTTTTTTTCATGACTGTTAAGAGTTTTTTTAAAAAAATCAAATTTGGTGTTAAAAATAGATTTTGTCTTTCATCTATATTTAATCGATGATTTATAACCCTAACCCTCTCCCAAAGTTATGTAAAATAATGAAAGTGTGCGGTATATTGTAAGAGGCTCACAATGATGGACTGAGAGCATCTTATACTTTCAAACTCATAGCCGTCTGCTTATCAGTTGCCAGTGGCCCACTCTCTGTATTTATTAGATAGTTTCTCTGCAGATTTAAAGCTGCTGCTGTTTTGTATGAGAGTCTCGGAGCCCTGTGGCGTTACTTCAATCATTCCTTTAGTTGGTCCTAAACAAGTCTTAGGTTTGTTTGGATTGTTCCTTTATCCTCGTGATGTAGTTTTTGACTAGACGTGGGTTAAACACCTGCTAAACCTGATTATGACAGGTGGACTGTAACTCGCATCACTTGCCACTTGTTGCCCTCTCTTGGCGTTTACTCTCATCTTGTTAACCAGCTGTTGTTATTGAGTTACTAAGTTGTTCTTGGAGTCGTTCAATCCTTCCACTGAAGGAAGCATTAAGATGTATTAGATTTGGTTACAAGGCAGAACAGGAATGTGTGTGTGTGTGGCTGCGAATAAACACACTCAACTAGAAAAATGATTCTCATAGGCTAAATCAGGAAGTTTACCATCCAAACAGCAAAGAAAAAAGCATTTTCCTTTTAAATTTAATTGTATGATGGGTCAAAATTAGGCCACGCATGCCTACTGACAATTCAACTTGGAGGAAGCCAGCTGTGTTGGAAGAAAGATCCCCTTGTGACTTGTAGAGCTGACTGCAGTCTGCCTGATCAGAATCTTTAAAAAACTCTGGCTTCAAGCTGAAGTTCAGGAACAGACTACCACAGGACTGTGTGTTTATTTGTGTTTTTGTGTGTTAGTTGACTGGGAAGAAATGAAAACAAAGGAAAGCATCACTGAGGCTTAAATTGTCAAAACAATTGGATGTAAAAAAAAAAAAAAGATTGAATCTACTCTGCTCTTCTCCCTTTCTCTGTCAAATTGTAACTTCCCATTCCCTGGCTTCCTTCTTTTTTTCTTAACTCTTCCGTTTCCATGGCAACTCAGCAGGAGGTTAACTCCGGGTCGCTGCTGGTGACCGTGAAGCCCCTTCCTTGAGTAAAGGAGAGGATGGACGAGGGGGGAAGAAGCCTCATTTTACTCGAGCATCTGTCGACCATAAACTTTCCTTAGTGACTTTTATGGAGGACCAAACAAGAGCGGAGCTGTAGTTCCTCTCTCCGTCTATGTGACAAAGGAGCGAGGAAGCGACAGGAGGATTGGCTGACTGCTCCTCTCACTGTGCAGATGCTGTTTTAATTTTGTTTGAGTCCAGCTTATGTTGACACAGTGCGTTACGTGCTTGTTGAGTAAGACTGAAGAGGGTGCGTGCAGGAAGTAGGCCGTAAAGTTAGGGTCTTGCAGGTGCATGTTGTTTGCTTAAGCTAACAGAGTCACCAGGACCAGGATTCCCTTTGTTGAAATATGGAAAGGGATATCTGGAGAAGGGAGTGCATGAAACTAAAAAAGAGAGGGTGGCTTTCTGACTTAATCCAAACTGTTTGATACTAGTGTAGTTTATCGGCTTATGTTATCAAACATGTTTACATAAAATTTCAAGGATTCTGGTAGGGATTGGGCCGATCCGATCCAGTATCGGTATCGGGTTCCGATACCAACTTAATTCACGGATCGGAAAATTCCGATCCAACCAGGAGAAATTTCCGATCCAGAGTTAAGTAATGTTGTCTGCTGAAATGACTCCACAAGTGATCCCGGGCTAGATGACGTGTTTGTGCCCCAATGAGAAAACGAGAGAGATGACGCCTCCTTTCAGGAAATCCTCTGCAGTTTGCAGGTAGCAGGTTAGCGCTGAGCGGCACTCAAACTTTTGATTGGTGCTGGAGCTCTTCGAGGAGTTGATAAGGAAAATCCGCTCAGTGACCTCCACCGCAGCTGATGTAATCCCAGCCTGCTAGCCGAGGCTAGGCTACTGACGGCTGCATCAAAACAATGAAAAGCACGTTCCTCAAGCTGTCAGCTGGCGATTTAGCAGCATCGAAAATGAGTCCCTCTACGCTGTTGTCACCTTACTTAACGCTCAATTCTAGGACAGGTGAGGCATATTTGATCAATGCCATATTTATTAATTTTGGCCAAGTTTTGAATTGAAAAAGTTAAATCCGATGTGTCTCGTCTGTGTGTATGCATGCAAACCGGGTTCTTGCTGCAGGAACGGGTTGTAGTCAACCCATTTAATTTTTTGTGTTAGATTCTTTACATGTGGAGAAACTGCTAGGATGACAAAGAGCCTGAGATGATTGAGCAAAAAAATGTGGATCGGGGCATCCCTAGATTCTGGGTTTATTAAAGCCTCAAAACTGGTTAAACTGGTATTGCACCATATTGAATAATCGTATAGAAACACTTAGTTGGGAGAATGGAAGAGAAAATGCCATGGTTAATTCTTCTTTCACATTATTTTATAAATATTTCATTAGTCATCACTAAACTGCCCCAGCTTATACAGCTATGAAGTTTTTTCTTTTCCTTTTTTTTAATGAAAAGCAAAGATATTAAGTTAATTCATCGCTTAACTGCAACACTTAAAATTAGGTTTTGGAACAGAGCAGAACAAAGGCTAGCCTGAACTTGGCAGAACATTTGCCTGCTACACAAATGAGCTCCAGGAAGGAAATCCTCTTTCAGAGGTCATGTGACATGTGGCCTTCCCAAATACACAGCAAATGCTGTAAATGTTCGTTTATACATCTTTACGGTTCATTGAAAGACTTGCTGTTGCTGTTCCCTGTATAGAAGTGGATTAGTGAAAAGAGGAACACAGAAATAGTAGAAGGAAATGTACTTTGGCATTATAATAATGATATTACGTTATTGCCAGTGGGTAGCTAATACCAACTGTGTATGTCTGTTGAATTAGACTAGTTTACTGTTTATCAGCAAAACGACTGGATGGGAAACGCAATAAAATCCTGGGAAATTGATGCCAAATAGATTTGGCAGCAGTGAACTTTAACAGCTGGTAAGACCTGCTGGTGCCATTGTGTGCGCAGCCTGTTTTGTTGCAAAGCGTTCCATGAGATCAGCTCAGTCATTTTAGACATGTGCAGGGGACATGTTTATTCCAGCCGTCCTGGGCAGAATTGTCTAAAAAAAGTTACAGCAAGCTGAGTCAAGCAAATTTTTCATCAAGTGTACACTCCCCCGTGTTCTTAGTAAGGACAGCAAAATATATCTGCCGTTTACCAAATGATAATAACAGATAATGACCACTGAGATAATTTCCTGTCTTTGAATGTAACAGCCTCTGTAAGGGCAGCTTTTTGGCTGAGTGCTGCCAAGTCTGCTGTGATTCAGTTCGTCATCGGCTGGAATGTGTTAGGAATGTGTGTATTCATTCCCTGCCAGGCTATAGCCCTGTTTCCTGCAATCAGATCCTGTTTTAGAAAACACAGGTGGTTTTAAAAGGAGTTGTTGGCGAAGCTCAGGATTAGCTCTGTTTGGATATAAATGAAGGACTGTCTCCTACTTTTGGGCTGTCAAACATGTTCTATGCTTTCCAATGGGAAAAGTCATTGCTGTGTATCTCAATATTAAAAAAAAACTTGATTATCTAGTTGGAGTTGAGAAGTAAAACTTCCATTTAGATGTCCTCTTTGTTTTGTTGTTGAACTTAAAACCTGGTTAGCGAAAGCATTTTGAGACGGTTATTCATGCTGAATGTCCTATACATGATATAATTAAATGTATCTGTTGTTTTGGAAATGCAATGTAATATCCTTTCTAGAAAAATGAATGAACAGCAGGCTAGGGCTGTAAAGTCCTAGACGACTGGTCGACTAATTGGTTGATACGGTCTGAGTCGACCAAAATTCTAATTGGCCGATTTTATGACCATTTATTTAATACAGTTTTTTGTTTTTTTGTTGTTTTTTTTTTGTTGTTTTTTTAAGCGTTTGATCTTACAGTCCTCTGCCATACAGAATGGAGTCCTATATGACAATGACTGCCCATTTCATAGATAGAGTCTGGAAAGCAAAGAGTTGTGCTTGAGACAAAACAAATAGGGTTTGTTCTTGTGTGCGCCTCCTCTTTCACGGACTGATCTAAGGGTGTAGCAGATAAAAACAAAACGATAAGACCGGCGTAAAAACTGTAGTATTTTTTTCTCTATAAAATAATAATAATAAACTTAAATCTACTGTTTATTTATGTGCAACTTTATTAGCAGCGTCCTCATAACGTAAAACTAACAGAACATGACATGAGGAACTTCCTCTCCGCCCCAACTATTTAGTCATTGGCCGCAACCATAGACTGTATAACCCCGCAACGCTCTGTGGGCACTATGGTAACGTTAAAACATTCAAACGTTAAATGAACATGCCTCTAAAATAAGATGCCACGAAAACAAAAAAAGGGCATTAATATACTAACTACTCCCAGCAGCACTGAATCACTGATACAGCTGAAGCGTTTTAAGCCTTTTATATGAACTTTTTCTGTTTTCGGAGTAATACAACATTGTGTGATTGGCGTCATAACCTTGTAGCTAACTTAGCGGCTGAATAATAAACATTTTTCCAAAACCAATGCTCACGTAACATAATTTACGTAATGAGCACGTCACGTGAGTCAGACTCGGTCAGACCTTTGGCTCAGACTCGGTCAGACTACGTGCCTTCGTCACATCTACGTCCCCTGAGCCTGCGCAGAAGGCTAGACCAACAGGAAACGGTTGGAAATTGGCTTCCAGGGTCTCCATTGATTTCTAGGTGATGCCGCGGTCCATTTCTTCTACTATCTTTGGCAAGAACACACTAAAATAATCGTACTTTAACCTAAACTGTTTCCCATCAAAACCCATTTTCAATGCTAATAATATATCTTACCATCATGTGTTTGAATCTAAAGATGCATTAAATCTGCCCAAATACTGCAGTAAATATGAAGAAGTTTGGTCATATGGGAGATACAGATTCAGGCAGCTAGTTATTCTCACTCTGCCAGAGACCTTATCACCTAATGTGCTCCCGCATCACGTAGATTCTGTCGGGATAACGACTTTGGCATGATGCTGGAAAAAACTCCACTCCACAGACATTATAGATATATAATATAAGTATACATGTCTATATTTACCGGCCGATACCCTATGTTGACGTTGGGAGGTAAACATGGATAACTTTGAACAACTGGCCGAGGCGGTGAGGAAGTATGAAAATCTTTCCCATACTTCCTTAAAAACATAGAAAGACACACTTCTGCAGCTTTGACTATCTAGATGCAACGTGTGTTGCTGCCATCTATCCACCAATACTGTTCAGCGTGACTTATCCTCCAGTGGGAGGGGCTTATGAGGACTTCAGCAGGAAAGTTTCTCATGAAGTATGAAATGACACGCCGAACAAGAACTTTGTTCTTGGTCTCACGGCCTCGAGAACAAAAACATATTTCTCGCTTCTCATGGAGTATGTAACAGGCTTAATAGAAGAAAAGCTCTACACCCAGAATCTTTTTTAAGACTGTTCTCTTTTACTTTGTCTTTTCTTTAAAAAAGAGTGCAGGTTTTTTCACAGTTGTTTGTTGATTTATTTTTTCAGGCAACCAGTCATATGTCATTCTAGAAAACAGGCAAATGAAAGATAAACTTGTTCTCCCTGTGTCTCTCTGTCTCAAGCAGAAGGCGTAGAAGTCAAATGGAAATAGTCAGAAGAAAGAAAGAAATGTCCATCGAGCAGATCAGCCAGACACCAAATGCTAATGGTGATAATATTGACAATGTGATGGTGACAAAGGTCAGACAGTCTGTTAAAACGAAAGTGGCCCACAGTCTGTCCTGACAGCAGTCCTGACAGAAGCTCTGCAAGGCAAATCGTCTTTCTGAACCCTCTGAGAGTAGTCCTACTTAAACTGTCCCTTGTTCAGCCCAAAACTGGCCTGGAACTGGGCTCCATCCAATAGTCACACTTATGCAGGACTACAACAGGACTTGCTGTTGTCTCTGGTGGATTGTGTCATATTCTGACCTGCACCACAGCTCAGATTGAATTGTGGCAACCTCATCCATGGACAATTTGATTCAGTGTCCTCTGTTCGATGTTCATGGTGGAAAAAAAATCAGTAAGGTAGTAGACAAAAAGATAATTAAAAAAAATAAATAAAAAAAACCAAGATGCAAATTTGGTTATAAATGGCAGTTTGACTAATTTATATACTTTTTTTTTCTATTTTCGATTAAATACAGGCTGAAAGTGCTTCTGATCACCTAGCCAGAGATTTTCTGCCAAAGATAAATGCAGCATGGTCATGGACCCTAATAAAATTCAAACACCTTACTATGTATTGAAGTAACGACCCAAGACAACAGACACTACTGAGGAGCAGCAACTTTAGGTGTATTTACATGTACATTTATAATTATTTTTGCCTATATTATTAATGGTTTACAGAATGTCTTTTTTTCTTTCTCTTTCACATTCACATCCCTATCAGCTGCTGTTCTGCTCTTCTCCTCTGACACTCACTAAACAGATTGTAGTCAAGTCCACAGCAAAAGTCCACTGACTCCAAATTTGGACCCATATTCTCATCATTATGATAATACTTTGGTGAAAGGTGTGTTTTCTGTAATCCGGTGTTTTATATTTGATGTTATGGCAGCTAATTCAGCCATTCATGTTGTACTGTAGCTGTTTTCCTCTACCAAGACACAACTCTGGATAGAGAGCCCTTCAAGCTGCTGGGGGGCTCCAAAGTTGGGTTTTACTTGTTTCTTTTGTTGGGTTTTTTATTTTCATCTGACATGTTAGTGGGTTCCTTTTTTTTTCTTTTTTGTTGCTATTGTAATGGAAGAAAGGAGTAGGCATTTTATAAATGTAATGAAGACTCCTCCCAAAAGTATTTAAAGTATCCTACAATTCTGTATATTTGCTGTACATGTGTTTTTGTTCAGTTGTGGGTCTGTGGCCCGCTTTCGCATTACATTCCTACACTTTATGTAATCGTCTTGTCCACTCTGGCATGCATCAATCACTGAAAGCAGTCGAGGCCTTGTACGGGATTGAAAATGTTGTAAATCTACTATTTTTCTCTCTGCTACAACCTGAGCAACAAGAAAAATAGAATTAGAATAGCTAGTTTTATTGTTAACATTAGAATATAACAGTTCTTTCCATGAGCCAGTTGTGTGTTCTGCTTCTGGTTCAGTTTTTCCAACAGTAGGACTCACCAAGCAGACCAGACTTTAGTTGCTCACCATCCCAGATTGAGTGACTCATTTCTTATTTGCCTTAAGGGGAAAAAAAACAATTAAAAAGAAAAAAAAACTCAAAACCTCATCACTGCAAACACCAATGTAACATTAATAATATGATGACAAATTCTTCTATGCACTCTGACAGTTTTCTCTCTTACATTACATATTCTAATTGTGCTTTGGCACACCCTTATTTGTTGATTCTTGTTTAAGTTACTGGGGATGTCCTCAGCTTCACAGGGTCAGGGCATTCTGTACTGTTCTGCCTGATAAACCGCCCGCTAACCTCTCCACAGCTGCACACTCAGACACTGCGGCTTACACGATGACCTGAGGCTGTTTGCACTGGACCAGTGAAGCTGGATGTTGACACGCTGACAAAGATCTGTCACATGTCAGCGATGCAAACACCAGCAGCTTGGTTTCCAAGACGATAGACAAAAAGAGGCTGTGTGGCCCTGTGTCTTGAGACGATGCTGTGTGTTTTGTGTAAGTGTGTGTACGTGTGTTAGGACACCATGTGATGGTGGAAGTCTTTAAGCAGTTTGCTAACAAAAAACACAGAGAATTCAGATTAATCTTAAGGTTTATTTTCTTTATTTTTGTTGAACCAAGCTTGTGGTAAGTTTAAGATATCCCAGTTTCATAACACTGATTGAGGCTCAGACAGCTGATTCTACTGACTTAAGATCCATGTCAAAAATCTGGTAGCTTGTTGCACAGCTTGCTTTACTGCAGTAAGAACACGTACTGTTACAGTATAACAGTGCATCAGAGATTTGAAACACATTGGCGCTAGGCTTGAAGTTGTGACATTTGATTTTTAATACATGCACACTTCTAGAAAACATTTACAGTAAGTGTAGAATACAGGCACAGATTGCATGTCCAGGATAATATGCACAGGCAGTGTATATAATTATTTACACAGCATGAGGACCCATTGTCTCGTAACCTAAGAGTTTGTGTGCACTGTCCTCAAACATTAGCTTCTTACATGTCCCGTTGTCATGTGGCGTCAGTATGTACTCAGTTGCTCTGATGACCTTTGTGCTTCAGCTTAAAATTCCAGACTCAGGCTGAGCTTCTTCTCTCCCTAAACCCTCTGGCTACCTTCAGCCTTCTCTCCATCATCTACCCCCCCCCTTCCTTCCTCTGCCCTACACAACCGTGGATGGTATGGTGCAAGAGAGGAAAAAAAAAATAGAATGCACGAACAGTAGGGAAAGAGAGGGGAGGGGGAAGCAACCATGCATTAAGTTATTTTTTAAATGATGGCGACAGGCTGAAAAGAGGAGAGACGAATGGAATTGTTTCTGGACCGAGGGAGGCGGGTTCACCACTCTCCTGACCGCTCGAGTCTCCCGTCTCATTGGTCAGGGGGCGCCCCTTACTTCGTTAATGTCTTAGTGTAGTACATGGGTGACCCTTCTCCTATAGTCTTTGAAGCAACCATGACAGCTGTCATCATTATGTACGTCAAAACCTGCCATGCTAGTTGTATCCCTTAAGCGTAGATATGGCTACGTGGGGATGGGAGGCATGCAGGGTGCCCTAAAGCCCCTGAGAGGAGTTTTAGGAAATTAGGAGATGCAAAAATATCTTGAAATCAGGGTGTCACAAACATTTTAATATCCTAAAGCCTTTGAATATGTGGATGATGAAATATAGTTTGACAAGTCTGCAACCCATCTGTTCTTCATGGTGGAAGTTTATTGTATCTTCTCCCGAGAAAGTGAATGCCGTTAATTCATTTTAATCTTTTTTCAATGACACTAAACACCCTCTTAAACACTGACTGCAGAGAGAAACCAGGGCAGTAGAAAGAAGGTGTTAATTTTTTCAAAATTTTAACAAGCGACTGGAATTAATTAAACTTCAGATGGGAGTTTTTCTGTGTGTGTGTGTGTGTGTGTGTGTGCCTGCTCTTTGAGTGCAGCTCATCAACAGCAGAGCATCTGTGAAATATGAAGTGTTGCAGATCCGTTGGCCGGTTTGTGCAAGAGCTGCAGCTTTGGTGGCTTATAAAGAATGTGCATGGGTAAAAGGAAACAGGTGTGTGAGGCTTTTTGATGTTGTATGTTTCTCGCCTTCACTCGCCATTTTTTCCAGAGGCGACGTATTTAAAACTAAGCCAAAATGTTAGAAAAAGGAGGAAGTAGAGGTTAGCTTGATGTATGGTTATTGATTTAGCGGACTACTCAGATGGGTGGTAATATATTTCTGCAACGTTATTGCAGAGGGTTCTCTTGAACGTCTATCTAGGCTTATTTCTGTGCCTCTGGCTTCATTTCACGCTGCTCTATGGCTGGTAGTTGCCCTCACTCTGTGGGTGAAGCCAGAACTGCACCAGTAGAGGAAAAAAATATCTTGAGGAAAAATAGAACTGGAAAAAGACAGATTATATAGAAGCAAGCTAAAATCACCACCCCACTGTGTCTGTGCTTGGCAGTGACGAGGTGTTCATGATGAAACACTGCGTTGATATTCACCAAACATAGCATCTCCACTTTCCTATCAAAAAAAAAATTTTGCCTCAAATATTTTCAACAAGTGATAGATAGTTTTTGCTGCATAATAAAGGACTCCAAATTGATTAGATTGATGGACTACAACGGTTGCTTCTCTAAAGCCTGTTACATACTCCACAAGGAACGAAAACTTTGTTCTTGTTCTTGCGACCTTGAGATTAGATTAATTAAAATGTGCTTTCAAAGCTAAATATTTTTAACAATTAATAAAAAATAAAAATAAATGTCTTTGACTGATAGTTTTGCTGTTCAAACATGACCGACTTGGCATGAGGTTGATGCCTTTTAGTTGTCAGTGTGCAGTCTGTAGAAGAAACTGTTTTTCATATATGGTCTTGTTTTTTTTTTTTCTGTTTCATTTTTAGGATATGTTTCAGACAGCGGCTATTCTGCAAAGGGGGTAGCTGGAAGTCAAAAGCTAGATATATTTTCTTCCCTGTGTTTCTGAATTCGCTACTCGGGTTCAAAAGAAATATTCAAAACCATTGTGATAATGTGGTTTACGGAATGAAACCTCCCATGTCTAGCTAGAGTTTCTGCAGTTTTTCTCTGAGAGAAATCCAGAGTTAATATTTGGTTTTATCTATTGTTCACAGAGCAGAAGGAATATTATTGGAATTTGACCTTTTTGTTATTTTGATTAGTTTCAATGTTGTTTTTGTTATATAATGGCCTGTACTTATTAGGGCTGAAAGATATATCGTTTTTAAATCGAAATCGGGATTTCAGACAACGCGATTTGGTAATCGTCAAAG
>JAPMNP010687527.1:0-10855 GCA_029874935.1 Atherina boyeri | reverse complement strand
GTTGAAAATAGGATGATACAGCCCCTCCCAGTAGGTTACAAAGTGGATGTTAGAACACATTTTGGATTCAAAACAAAGGAAAGCAGTAAAATCTGTGACAAGAGCTACACAGCCTGTTAAATCTGCTGCGTATATGGCTGGATACCATGACGATGTAGCGTTAATGGCTAACGTGAAACGGGTTGATGCTGCTCAAAAGACAGGAAGAAATTGAAAAAAGTGACTTCAATCAGTGTCAGCATGTTGTTTAATTTGCAAAGATGCACAAAAAAAAATCGCAATATATTGTCTTGTTTATAGTATCGCAATATTTTGCAATATATCGTATTGTTGCCCCGTATCGCAATATGTATCGTATCACCAGATTCTTGCTAATACCACCCCTACTGCCCTGTAGACAGGACATAGGGAACCTTCAAGGATGTGCGTTTAGCCCCCTGCTCTTCACTCTACTTTCCCTTAACTGCATGCCACTACATGGCAACAATCTTTTGGTCAGCAACGAGCAAAACTACAGAGACAAGGTGAGCCGACTGGCCACGAGCTGCAGTGGCCACAGTCTAATTTGGAAAAGACATGATCCTGAGTGGGAACATCTCAGAGGATCTTTCCTGGAACACCAACAATGCATCACTGCATACGAAAGCCCAGCAGTGTTTCTATTTCCTCTGCAAACTAAGGATACGCAGAGCCCCAGTCCCCATCATGCACACTTTCTATCGTGACACCATTGGAAGCATCCTCACCAGCTGCATAACTGCGTGTTATGAAAGCTGCACCACCGCCTGCCGAAGGACCCTGCAGTGCACAGTTAGAACAGGTAAGAGGATCACTGATTCTCCCCTTCAATCTCTCAAAGAGAATTAAATAACAGGATAACCCGCAGAGCACAAAGCATTGTAGGTGAGTCCACCCACCCCTCACACCACCAATTTAGTGTCCTTCCATCAGGGAGGACACAAAAGTCTCTGAGTGAGGACCTGCACATTGAGAAATGGCTTCATACACCAGGCTGTCAGATTGATGAACTCTATCTCTCCCAGCTCTCCCTCCCCTTTTATCTCTGCCTCCCACCCTCACATAATCTGCACCACCACCAGCAGTACAGATCCAGAAAACCATTGTTTTAAACTGTATATTTTTAGTTCAGGACTGTTTTATACAGTATTTGTATTATATTGTTTAAACTTATAAATACTAATGTACATTGAATTTCTTTTTATATTTCCCTATATTTCTTATGATATCATTCCACTGCAGAAAAGAAAGAAACAAACAAACATTTTGATTCTCTGTGTTCTGCACATATAACAAAGTTCTCTTGAAATTTTGAAATAAAGTTGCTATGTAGACTCTTGTTACAGGACATGTGAATGTGTTCTGCAACAAATCCTGAATAAGACTTTTTTGCTAACTATTCAGTACCATCCCTTTACCCTGTTCCCCATAAAAACATCACCAACCCTTTCTACTTTCATCCCATCCTCCCCAAAATTCATCACCTCTATAAACATGTATTTCTATCTCTTTGCCCTAATGCTTCTCCTCCTGTGTTGATAAATTAAAGTCTACAACTAGATGTTTACGTATCCAACACCAATGCTCTTGGTACATAACAGTTTGGCTAATATGGGCTACATTTGATTAGATGTGACCGTACAAAGATAAAAAAAAAATGTTTTAATAAAACTTAGAGCTGCAGCCTAGCTTAAAGGACAAATTCTGTATTTTAAACTTAAAGGCCTATTTTCAGATTATTTATGATGAAATAGAACGATTGTGATTCATATTTGGACACATGCTGCTGGAACGAGCTTTTACGGTTTTTGTGGTAGCACCCCCGATCTCCATAATGGCTGTGTAACCACAGGAACAATCCTTCCTAAAACTCATTTAATGTCTTTGTAAACTTTCGTTTACAAAGACATGAAACTCACCGAGTGGTCAGGGGCGTTCACTGATATGTGAACTGATATATAAAAAATGGTTTCCAACAGGTGTTTTAGCGTTCGTTGTAAAACTGCGAACCTATTTTTCCAAATGCCTCACATCTGTACACTTGACTAATAGAATAGAATAGCGGCGGACTAATACCGTACATCACAGCACATCTAATACAAGTCAATGGAGTTGGACAAAAACTATGATAAAACTTGTTAAAAAGCGTCTTTTGCAGCGACTTTTGCATGAACATATCATCAGCATTTTCTGTGATGGACAGTGTTCCAAAAGGCTTTATCAATGGTCCTTTTCTGTAATTTGCATGGATACTATTACTACACAGTAAATTCCCCAGTGTTAAGTGTAAAAGTGCATTTACTCTTTCAGAGTTAATTTAACACCAGAGAGAGTAAAAGGCTCATCAGATTCAGAGTAAAATCCGGGTGTTAAAAAAACTCCCAGGAGGCACACCACCTTTTCAAACATTTCCAAATAGAGTCGAAGAGCCTCCAGAGACATTTTTCTCATCAACTATCTGAACTAAGGGGCGGGGTGTAGATCAGCAGGTTGAGTGCTCGCCCCATGTACAAAGGCCATATAGTTCATCACTTGCAGCCAGCCAAGGTTTGAGTCCCAGCCTGCCTTTGCTGCATGTCATTCCCCGCTCTCTCTGATCACTTTCCTGTCAAGCAACTATCAATAAAAGGCCACTACAGTCCAAATTCACTCTTTTAAACAATATAAATTGAATTTCAACAGAAGTTAAGCATTTTTTTTTATTTCTGAACTCTAATTAGTCATATTTACTCTCTCCAGAGTTATTCATTCTGTAGTGTTAAGTTTCATTAACCCTGTCCAGTGTTACCCAGTCTTAATTTTTTCCTCAATTTTGAGTTAATTTTACTCTGAAATTTTAACACAATGGAAAGCATTAAATTAACAGATTCGGATAAGGACCAAATACACCCGGAGAGAGTGTTAAATTTAACTCTTAAAGTGTTAATTTAACACTACAAAATTTACTGTGTACCCAGGATTGTCTAAAAGCTGCAACTGATTTAAAAAAGGAAAAAAAAAACTTTACATTACCTGACATGCTGCTTTAGATGGCTTGATTTCTTGTAGGCTTTGCTGCAGAACTGGCACTTGTACGGTCTGTCGTTGCTAACATCCAGGTATGGTTGAAAAGCCAGGCGGTGGTTCTGGGATGTGACAAGACCTGTTCAAAGTGACATACAGGTATGAGACTGATCTTTTCCGTGTGAAAATATATTTCATTATACATAAATATGTCAAGAAATATCAATATCAGCTAAACGACCAGAAGATTCCTTCCACTCAAGCTCAATATCAACAGAATAAGTGCATGTTTGTAATCTTGATCTTAGCTGTGACATCACTCCGTATTTTCATACATGTGCTTGTCAACAAGCGCTTATACCGTAATCAGTAATGAATATGGGCTCTTGCAAGGGGATGTCGGGCAGAGGTAGGTTGCTTTTCGACACTTTGGCTTTGTTGGTTTTCCGTGGAAATTTCTGCTTCTTCTGCTGCAAGCTTTTGAAGTGAGAGGCGATGTGAGTTTTCCTATGGCCTGACGTGCGGAATATCTTGTCACAGTGAGGGCAGGGGAAAGGACGCACACCTGTGAAAAGGAGCAGGAAAACAGCACTTTTTAAGTATTCTAATTAATAACTGTGCCAAATTACAGTGTACAAACAACACTGTACACACAAAAAGCTTTAGTGAGAAATGCAGCTGCAAACATATGTACCTGTGAGCTACATTAAAGTTTTAACATAGGGAGTGCTATCAGATGGCCATTAGAGATGAAAATGAAAGCACAGATGCACATCAAAATCAAGCTGCTGCAGTTTTGTTTAATTATACTGATGCAGGCGTTTTTGTGACCAAGAAAAAAGTATTTAACCTCTCAGCAGAAGTATATGGAAAATAAAGCAAATAAGAGCCAGCTGCAGTGTCATTGCTGTATTTTTGCATGTATATAAATCAATTCCAAATGATAAAATATTCAAAGAAAAATATAAATAAAACATAATGGTAGAGACTTATAAAGATCTTCTATAACTTAAGCTTTCACTGGTCACAATGAATAGCTGCATAGTTTGACAGGAGGAGAAAGTCAATCAAAAGAAATAATTGCTTTACTTGAGCTCTAAGTGGACCTGCTTCTCACCTGTGTGAAGCCGCATGTGTACTTTCATGCTGCCTGAAGTGGAGAAGCACTTCAGGCAGCAATGACACTCGAATGCCTTGATACCAGTGTGCGTTTTCATATGTGCTGTGAGGGTACTCTTTACTGCGAAAGCTCTGAAGCACTGTTTGCACTTGAAAGGCTTTTCGTGGGTGTGGATGCGGATGTGGCGAACAAGGTCACTGGGTTTCTTGAACTCTTTGGAGCAGTATGGGCAGCCGTGCCAGCGAACACCGTCCTCCTCCCTGATGGAACCTGGATGGGAAAGAAAAATGAATGTTGTGAATATCAATATGGATTAAAATGCACTTTAATCCAACCTAATCTTATTCAACAAATAACTTGACATTATACCTGGCATTTGTATGGGTTTCTTAAAAATGCTCCTTTTTTTCTCCCGGACTGGTTTGTCTGGACCCTGCACTTTCTTGATCTCTACCACAGCAATCTCAGTGTTCTGTGGCTGTGATTCACTGGACGTGGCTTCAGTCTGTGGCTGGACCACACTCAGCCCACTGTTCTCCAGAGCTTGCTGCAGACACATAATAGACCCATGAAATTAAATAAAATGACACCCGACATGCAAATGAAAAAAACAAAATCATCAAACCATGATATTTATTCATTCAAGAACTTCAGCCGTGACTTGTAATAATGTGGAAACCATTTGGCTGTAAAAAAAAAAAGAAGCCTTGATCCAGATCCAAATCTCAGTGATAATCAAGTCATGTCGAGTTGGCGAGAAAAGGCTCTATTCAGCTCTCCAGACATGAAACTTCCTAGTGGAAATTCATTACATTGTCTTTTTTCCTCTGAATCAATGTTTCCATTACAGGGAAAAATCCTGCCACGCTGTCACCGGAGGAAAGCAGGCTCACAGAGCACCTCATCAGATTTACAACAAGTATCATTTAAAAAGCTTTTATTTTCTTTTTTTTTTTAAGAAAGTTTATGGAAAACACCACTTCTTTTAAATTTGAGTCTGGTGTCCATATATTTATCTCCATGCTAACTATTTAAACATAAATGGCTACACTAACTTTATGTGTTCTGAACTGCCCCATCCGTACATAATTATGTGTTTAGTGAGTCTGTTTACAGACAAAAATGTTATTTTGACCATCTTCTTATGTCAATACATCATTGTATCCCCACTTTTTTTCCATCAATATCCAAATGAGGCTCTCATCTTTTTATTTTCTTCTTTTTTTATATCCTTTTTGAATCATTGTGATCTTGGATGTGTGAATTCTTTTTCACTAACCTGCAGGATGTCTTGGTTGATGGCAGTTTCCATGGTAATAGGTGGCTCTGGAGGCTGAGGCTGAGCTGTCTCCCCACTGACCTGGTCTGACAGCTCTAGAAGCTGCTGGATGACATCTTTCACCTCCTCGCCTCCATCTGACCCCCCTGTAGTGTGACCTGTTGTCTCAGTCTCCTATAGTCACAGAGGCAAGGTAATGGAGAGAGAAGAATGCAACAACAAAAAAAAAAGATGAGCAATATGAATAACTTCTATTAGGCGCTCGCTAGAGTATAAAATGAGCAAAAGATTGAGTATTACTGAACAGTTTATGCCTGGGGTTGTCTAAATCAGGGACACTGTAAGACTCATGCAAGAAATTAACCACAGGTAGACAGAAGTAGGTTCACATACACATGCTTAATCTGTGTATGGATATGTGGCAGATAATTTGGTATCACTAACTGAATAAAAAAATTAGTAATGCTAATCCACTAAGAACCTCATAAGGCTAAATCATTACAACCGTACACTTGGTAGCCTAATGCTGCCATTAGTCCTGCATGTCATATCAAATTTGGTAGAAAGCATGCTTGACTGCTTGTGGCAATGGTTAAACTTGTTTTAGTCTCGTCAGTGGGGAATGTGGAAGTCTTAAAATGCCAGTGGAAAACACACAAAATATTTTTTTGGCAGTGAAGAGAGAGACACTTTTTTTTTTAAATGTGTTGTTTTGTTTAATCGAAATAAACCAGAATTCACCTGAGGAACAAAGTCATGTAAAGGGTGACAATCAGGGTTCAAATTACAAAATACAAATACAAAAATATTGCAAAGCAATGGATGTAAGCTGAAATCTCCAGCTACCTTAAATCAAACCAATTCTGAAATAATAACAGCAAGGAATCAATTCTTTGGCAAACCGGGTACTAACAGAGGACAGAAACTTATTCAACACAGAGAAAATAAATGTCATAAATCAATTTCAAATAAGTTGAGAACTAGTGTGAAATGTAAACAAAAACAGATTGCAATAATGTGAAAATATCGAAAACTAATATTATTTCCCACCAAGGACAAATAAAATATATCCAATGTAGAAAGTGAGACATTTTACTATTTCATGAAAAATATGAGCTCCACTTGACGTTGCAACACATTTTAAGGAAAGCTAGGAAACATTAAGAAAAATTCGGAGGAATACATTGAAACTAATAAGTTTAATTGGCAACATGTCAGCAATAAGTACCTTGGAGAAGCAGAGTCTCTCAGAAGTAAAGATGAGCAGAGGTTCAGCAGTCTGCTAAAAACTGCATCTACAAATTGTGGAGCTGTTCCAGAATAGTGTTCCGCATCAAAAAAATGCAGAATTGCAGGTTAAATCTGTTTCCTAACCCTAGAATTGGTCAACATTTTTCTCCCAAATGACATGCAACTGGTCTCCTGGTCCCAGATGTTGTTAAAAGGAGGGTGGCTATACAGTCTTGAATGTGGCCTGGTCCCAACATTTTTGTGATATGTTGTTGCCAACAAATTAAAGATAAACTAATAGTGAAATGTCTCAAAATCAACATTCGATGTTTATGCTCTAATGTGAATAAATATTGGTTTCACAAGCATTACTTGATACACATTAGTGCCATAACTTCTCATTTTCTCTTTGTTTAAAACCAGCCACTGAATCATCTCAATTAATTCTGTGGCAAGAACCCTTATGTGCCTGCTTATTTCTATCCAGGAGTGTCAACAGTGTCAGGCCACTTGAATATTCTCAAAAGTGATGTTGCACCGAGAATTTGTGACAATCTTTCATCAATCATGTTTTCTTCACGCTGTTCTCTTACCGGAGTGCTGGAGGACACCTCCATAATAGAGATGTGCATCTTGCTGATATGGGCATTCAGACTCCCCAGTTTCTTAAATACACAACTGCAGTCCATGCATGGGAACAGAGGTACCCCTTTGGTCTGTAACAGAGCACAAGCACAACAAGCACATTTAATTTGTTTTACAACAAATGGATTCAGAAAAAAAGCCCTGTTTGCTGTTAGAATAGAGTATTGCCTCAGCTGAGAAGATTGCAGAGTAAAGGGTTCTGAATTTCCTATAAAAACATATAGATTTGTAGCTTATGCATGTACATGTTTTTATTTGTTCTGTTTACAGTAGTTTAAAGTAACACCTCATAACTATCCAACATTAAAACTCCATGCTTTTGATTTGTTTAAATGACAAATACATCCCTGGAGCCATGTAGTGTCCTGAGGCTGAGAAACTGCACTTCACAACTTTTCTTGGAATCACTATACAGCACCCTGTCACACGCCAGTAACTGTATATCAACAAACTGGCCTGTTTGAACACAGACCATAGCTGATTGGGCAAAGAAATGCAAGAGGACATTATCAGAGAAAACCAGGAAAAGAAAAAAAGAAAGTGACAGAGCAAGAAACAGGACAGGAGTCAACATCAGACTGACTTTTACTGGTTAGAGAGAGCTCGGAGAAAAGGGAAGATACAAGACGAATGCCAAATTAGCTGTCATTAGGGGATGTCTCAGTGAGAAAATCTGTCAAAGGTAAGAATTGCGGCTTGTAAAAATGAGAAAAGGAAAAGTTGCATATCATGTCTGAGGCCAAATAAACCAAGTGAAAAAAGACATTGGTGAAAGCTGTAAATAATGAATGCAAAACTTTACGTCATGTTTGCCCTTTTCAGTCATTTCATTAATACATTATTTCCTCGTAATGTATTCCATTTGGTTACGCAAAGAAATGGGGACTCATTTGGAAAGCAGCGTGAGTCACATTTTAAAATTAACTCTTGCTGTATTTGAGAGTATACACTTCAGTGTTTCAGGTCAATATTGGCTCAAAAGCTCAGCAAATATAAAACTTTGGCACTTTGTGTGAGGCCATTTCTGTCTGAAAATATCTCATTCAGATTTTCAGTGGATATCTTCACCATATTCCCATTCAAACCATGTTGCATTTGCTTTGCTCTGGGAGTAAGAAGTCAAAGCTTTTACTGCTCATCTGCAGCCAATAGAAGAAATGAGCTAATAATGCTTTTTATAATATCCAATAGACTAGAAATATGATGTCTAATACTTGAACTTCTTCACAATCAGCTAAAAAATTGAAAGAAACATTCATAACATTGCCAGTTAAAAATACAGAGAAATGAGTGACGTTTATAGAGCTCATGTTCGACACAGGAATAGTGAAAAGATAATTAGCTTAGGTACTGTAGCCGTGTTGCCACAGATCAGGACTGTGCCTAAAAACATATCAGTACCAGATACCACATAAGAATCACACTGCTATATAATCATAGTATGCTTTAATAGTTATTAATGTATTTTGTATCCAAATTTATTGCATAATAGTTTGAAGCTGTATGACATGTTCTAATTAAGACACACCCACTGAAGTCTGTAAACCAGTACTAGTTGCAAGGAAAAGAGCTGTAAATTTGTGGTCTACAAGGGGTATGTGAGGCTATATATAGTTTCAGTATTTTGACTTAAAGGGACATTGTGTAAGAATTACAGCCATCTAATGTTGGATTTGTGTATCAAATAAAACCTAATAATGCACTCTTGCACGTCACCATTTCAAACACAGATTGCAACAACGTTAGCCGCCGTATATCAAAAAGCCTCGACAACACGGATTAAATCATGATATCTGCTTAGCCACTTGTAGTTTCAAGATGGCAGACTGACATGGTGCTTCCCTACCGGCTGACCCGCCGTATGTATGAACAAATCTAAAATTTTCCACTTAGGTGAATGTGTTGATTATTAGCGGAGGTCATAATACGCCAATGATAGCACATTCATAAATGCAGATATCGATTTTGGCCAGTAACAACAGAAAATGTTACACAATGTCCCCTTAAGCATGCCACTGATATTTCGTGCAGGACATTTTGTGCCAAACATTTCAGGACATTGTGCCAAATTCTAAAAATAAAGGGTCCTTATATGTCTCTGCCTTAACAACTACCAGCACATAAAAGCCTGAAATGGGGTGCATTGGATTCATAAACCCTTTTCTGTACCATTCTTTTCATAAATCACAGTCCACCCATGAGTGTGCATCCACGGAGGCTCATTTCCACCCCTTTACACAACATTGAACAAATGGACAATGCAAAGCAACTAATAAATGCTGACGATCTGCAATTAGCCTGCTGTACAGCGGCTCTTTATAGTGAACCATACCAACAAAGAAGAGCAAGGCCAAGGCAGACAGAATTAATGTTTCTGATTAAAAATAATAGTGATAAAAAGCATAGCGCAAACTTGTGCCAGCATACATATGCATGCTGCTTCACACCAAAATGAACTCCTAATCATTTAAAAATGGAATTCAACAGGTAAACACGAGTTATTTACTTATCTAGGAAACTTGGCTTTGTATATTGAGTTATTTGGACTTATATTGATGGTGTCAAGGTGACTGTGGGAGAACTGTCACTTGACTTACTTCCAGACCTCAAAGTCTACGAATTTAGGTGCTTCAGATATGTATAAGCATCACAGATGCTTCTCTGTGCTCAGAGGGTGAGGAGTTTCTTTGTTTACTGTATAAGCACTGCCAAACTGTCATCAAAGGAATCTGATTTATGATTTGACTTGGCTTCTATATTTTATAACTGAAACTGGTAATGGCTTCCAATATAACAGGGACCTAAATATTTGTCTTAGAGTGTATCTTTAATATAAGATATGAATAAATACATCAGCAGCCTTCTGTTTTTAATTGTAAAAATCTGGCTCCAACTCACCACCTCAACATCCCTGTCGTCAATGCCATTTGGCTCAGTTGGCTTACACATTTCTCACAGAGTATGTTTTTAATCAATCCAATATAAGGCCATTTCCAAATTCATCACTCAACAGATTATTTTCAGGTAAAGACAACTTCCAGTCTTGCAAAGAAGTTCAAGTTCAAGTTCACCACAAAGTCAGACTGTTTAATTCTCAGACATTTGGGAAGGGGGATTTACAAACTTTGCTTTTTTTTATGAAGATTGTGGCATTCATGAAAAGTCTTCGTATTCTCAATTTGTTTTTAGGAAATAACAAATTCTACCAAAACCCAGGAGTACTCTTAAAAACATTTGAGTGTCAGCATGTTTGAAGAAAATTTGTATTTGTGCTCTCTTCTGTTGTTCAGTATATTAAAATGCAGTAATAAAATAATAAGTTTTTTTTTCCAGACTTTTAAAATAACTTTTGGTCATTTGCAAAGAATTTTGTTATTTAAAAACAAATGGTAAGATACTGCCGATCATGCATTAAAATAATTTCCCTCAGGGGAATTATATAAGCATTTTTCAATTAAAAATTGATATGATAAAAAACCTCCAGAAAACAATGATTTCAGGCAAATGTGGTTAAAGGTAGTTTGTCTACCCCTGACATTGTAATATGTCATGTGTTGTTG
>JAPMNP010687516.1:0-11571 GCA_029874935.1 Atherina boyeri | reverse complement strand
AGCAGAAACACAAAAGGAACAGAAGATCTGATATAAGAGTACTTTCTCTGTCACAGAAAGTAAAAAGATAACAGGATGTTCAGTTACTGAGAGTAATTCTCCTAGATAATTCAATGTCGCCATTTCAGATGAAGACATTTAGAAGATTATTTAGGATTAACTTAAAGCTTTTTTAAAAAGTAAGATCCAAACTAATGGTTTGAAGAATTTAGATAAATGTTTGAATATCCAGATGAACAGCTTGAACTTTTAAAACTGCTGAATGGAAAAAGGGTCGATGGTAGTCGTCCAAAAACAGACACTCTGGAACTTTTAGTGCATCCAAAAATAACCGTATACATCACATATTCACATGTAATTAACTGTGACAAATGCCGTTCAATTAAGAATCAGTTAATTAAATGATCACATGACAGTGTCAGTGGAGGAGTGGTTGAATTGGGGGTGGGGGGTGGGGGGGCAGGGGGGGGGGGGCATGAACGACAGCAGCACAGTGTTCCAGCACAGAATAATTAGGACAGCAGAAATCATGTAAAGCAAACTAACATTCAGCATCACTGTGATGTTGATGAGTCATCTTTCTTAACACTGATTAAACTGATCTTCCAGCGTGGCGAGTGCCATCCGCTATGTTTTTTTATCCTCAGCATCAATATATTTCGGTGCCATTTACTGCAATCATATGATGGCAACCTTTGACCTAACCGCACTCCCCACATTAACCTTTCACCCCTGCATGCTTCGTTGCTTTGAGAGCTGCTGTTAAGGGATTTATTTACAGCATCCAAACAGTCCCCAGCACTTTCACACTCACACACTCTCAGGAGAATTAATTCTGCTTAACTCAGGATTTTCATAACCTACACTACTTCACCAAAAACCTCCTTATTCCCGTTTACTCTACGCCACCGGAGGCTTCTGTGTGTCAGGTAAGTTAAATGATTTATTCTTTAGTCTTTAACCCTGAGGTGAAACGAGGGGTGAGTAGAGGTGAGGTGGATTACACTGTTCATGACATTTGTAAAGTCTTTGTACTTATGAAAGTACAAAAGCGACAGGGTAAAGGTGCAAAGAAAAAAACATATTCACATATCCCCCTGGGTGTCTGCTATTTACTGAAACAAGCTATTTGTGTTTGAAAAAGATCTATTGATGGAACAAAGATAGACAGATGCACACAGCATTTCATGACGGGCACACATGAGCAGCCATAATATGAAATCCTCATACAATAACTGATTAAGTGACACTGCTTCTTGCCAAGGGCTGGCCTCGGGAAAGGGATTTAGGGTAGCTGAATTATGTAATTGCAGCTGCATAATGTTGCAAGTTTTGCTAGAGGAGAATTTCGGAAATTGTTCAAATCCACTGACTGTGACCAGCTCCCAGAACAACAGAAATGGAAGGTGGTTTTATTGTTATAGTTGAACACTTAAATGTGTTACGCTTTTGGAGCATGGCGATGTGCATGAGTGAATAAGTAATCATCCCCTCTCGCCTCACTGTTTGTTATTGCCACCAGAAGTGCGGAGAGCAGCACTCCCCACTGGCTAACAGGTCTGTGCTCCCTTTAGAGTCTGAGCATATTAGACAGCTAATCTTTGCATTCGCCTTAAGGGTCATATAGAAAAGACAGGCTGTGTATGGATTGCAGAGCACCTGGTTAAAGAAACAACAGTGTGCCAATAGGTCCCCTGTGGAAAGAAAGCTATAATTTCAGAAAACGATTTCCTCCCAATTCAGCTGCTCAAGCATGCAAATCCAAAGAGGTCCCGCTCAAGATGTGGAAGCTTGTCTCAAAGAGAAGCAAACAGAGAAAACACAGAGCTTTTCTCAAAGACAACCAAATAGCTTAAACATGCCCCCTCTGTGCAGTGCAGTGCAGCACATGTGTGTGCATGTGTGTGTGTTTGCGTACATACACAATTTCAAATCCAAGCGCACAGCAAACACCCCACCAATTTATCAGGAGACAAACAAAAGAGGAAATTACACACAGTAATACATTCGCAGGGCAAAGCCTCATGCAAAGACTCAAATAAACAAGTCCACACACCCAGTCATCTGAAACAAACTGAATAAACTGGCAAAGAGTCCACACATAATAGGCTCACATCATGCATGTCGTGCTCCAGATACACCCAGACCCATATTGCAAGAGTGAGTCCCAAAGCTCCGTTCAGTCAAGTGCAATGCAACATCTGTGACACCTGACAGTTGCTATTACTAAAGCGCGTATTACCTTAAAAACAAAAATAATGCCGGGTCCACTCTGCTCCCCTGGTTGGCTCCCCCCTTAGCAACAAGCAGCAGGCAGCTTCATGGTATAATTGGCAGAGGGGAAGAGAAGTGGATGAAGAAGAAAAGGGGGTAACGAAAGCAGTGAAGCAGCGTGAGATAGAGGGAGAAATATATGGTGAGAAAGAAGCTGGCTGGTCACTGCAGTATTCCTCTAGTCCTCCTCCTCCTCCTCCTCTTCTTCTTCTCTCTTCACCAGTCCTGCCTTGCCCCGGCAGTTGAGGAGATCCTCACATGTGTGCACCTCATTCATCCCCCCTCTCCCTCTGTCTGCATGTGCTCCAGACTGAGCGAGAGCTAAAAGAGTGAGTGTGTGTGAGAGAGAGAAAGAGGGAGAGAGGGAGATGCTGTGCAACAGAGAGGCAGATCAAGTAGAGAAAGGGGGAGGGATGAAGGAATTAGAGAGAATATAAAGAGGGAGGAGAAAGACAGGCTGAGAGAGTGTGTGTATGTATATGTGTGCATGTGAGAGGCAGCAATGGTTGCACAGCAGAGAGGAAAAGAGGACAGAGATGCACACTGCAGCAGCGCCCACTGATGCTGAAAATAAGAAACATTTCATTACGCTGATATTGAAATGCAAATAAAAAAAGTTACAGAGCTCACAGATGAAGGCTATAAAGATATTTAAGCTTATAAATTCAGATTTAAAACTTCAATTTACCATTGAATGCTTATTCATATGATCCTGCGTATTGCAACCTTTTTCTAAGCAGCAAAATTTGAATTTTCCAAACTTATATTATTGCTTTTTTTTCTTCTTTGCTTGACTTTTGCAAGAATGCATCCATATTTCTCTCTCCAGCTTTTCCACTTTAGCATGTCCTCCTTCTTTTCATGGAAACTCAGAAATCATTCAAGCTTAAATGGCAAGCAGAACGAAGGAACCTTTTTCTCGGAAGTAAATGAGATCCCAGAAGCCCTGGAGGAAGATCCAACATGAATATTTGGTCTGTCCGGTTTGCGAAAGCATGCATGCAGTGTGAACACAAACAGACACACAGCCAGACATGAACAGATGTTTTTGACAGAACCAGTTTACCAATAATCAATGATCTACATAACTCTGTTTTTCATGACAGGGTTTCAGTCTTTTCTGTATTTTCTAAGTGCAAATTATGGCTTTATTACAGTAAGTCTTTCCCTCATTGCTTTTGAAAATATTCCAAATTCAAATGTTATTTGCACACAGAAATGATCTTGCATGCAGGTTAAATTAAAAAATTAAGAAATCTACTCACTATCAAAAGGTTTTTCTTTTCTTTTTCAGGATGTGATTTCATATAAGAAAAGCAGATAAAAATTTGAACAACACAAAACTGCTGTTTTCTGTAAATTTTAGTAACCAAGAGAAACCGAGGTCACACACACCGCATGTGTGGCGTGTCTATTAGAGTGTGAAAGCATTTGTCGGCCTACGGTGCTTACCACACACAAATCTATCTCGACAGCAGGAAAGAGCAGGACTGTACATTACACCCCCCTCCATTACCCAGAATTAATAGAGATCTGTTATCACAACCATCTCCCTCTCTGTACATGCAGTGCAAATATAGCAAAATGACATAACCACCCATTCCCCGATGATTACAACCGCAGACAACTCACACGGCACTGATCTGTGACGAGCGTACCTTCAGACAGACAGGCAGACAGACAGACAGGGACTTCTCTAATCTGCTTTAAGGGGGCCAGCCCTGCTATAATCTGCATTAATGCTAAATTATTGAACAGCCTGTTCATAGCCACACTACTGCCAGAGAGTAACACCACTGGCCACACACAATACAACAGATATCCTGCTTAGATGTCTGAAGAGATGTGTCATTAAATGCAGCAATGAAAAGTGGAGATGGAGTGGAGACATTCATTATTGCATTACATAATAAAAAATGTTTTACTACTTTAAACTCTGTCTGAAGACAGTGGGAGACAGCAAAATAAAAATAAAAATGCAATCCTGCAAATTTATTTCCTATTTTTCTTCTTTGGCAAATAAATGCTGAAATCATGGAAATCATAATTGGGGTCTTTCGTTTGTTTGGTAAGATCTGTTGAATTGTTCAGCAAGCAGTCGTAATAAATACAGTAAAACTTTAATATCCTTATAGGACCATTTGTTTTACATGGAGCAGTACAGCACATATAATATAAAACAAACAACACAACATTCATCTAACTTATGCACGGTCACTATAATCACAGAGGTACAAATTAGGTAGGAATCATTTGGTAACTAACTTAAGAGACTAATAACAGATGGAAAGAGAGACAGTCTGTACCTATTAGTGGTCCCTACAGGGAGACTAAACCTGCATATGCCCTGATGATAGCAACTGAATGATGCAAATGTGTTCCTAGTGATTATATAAAGGAAGGAAAAGGGACCGCTAACAAAGTCTCCTTAGACAGGTGAGGAGAGAGATAATAACTCTGACCTGGGCGTTCAGCTTTTTAACTTTGCAGCCCTTTAAGAAGCATAAAAAGCTGAAACACACTGGAGGGGGAAATAAATCCTCATCAATATGGAATGGTCCATTTATTGCTTATGCTAACCATTTAATATCAGTATTTTAGGATTGTTACTGTGAGCTTGTCTTTATTGTGCCATAACTGTTAGCGTGGCTATAGACGTGTTACTTGTATCCTTCCGCTAATTCTAATTTAAGAAACACCTTTGAAAAGTGAATTTTGTACCAGGACGCAAATATTTCAAGGCACCCATTTGAGTACTTCTATTAACCAACTTAATGTAGATACGTGAATGCATCTTTAATTCAAGCTAAACAAACATTAAACTAGAATCCTGCAAGGTATCACAGCACTCATTTTCTGGATCCATTGTCAACCATTTCTTTATGCTGGAATCCCTTACAGTATCCGCGTCCATCAGTCTGTGCCATCCAGCCTCCTCTCCATGAGGGCAAATGTCTTGTGTAATCAAGCCGAAGTGGAAAAACAGCAGCTCTCTGTTAATCACAATACAACAGCAGGCAGCCATCTCCAGACAGATATCCATTTACTTGTAAAGCCACATCGAATAACCCAAGCGGTGGTTTCAGTCACCCATTTTCCACCTATTATACCATAAAAGATACATTTTTTGATCAATGGTGTGTCAAAATCTTAATATATCTACCACAAACTGCTTCTGCAGAATGCAATTCATCCAGACAAAGTGTAATTCAACAAAATATCTTTAATAGATATAAACATTTTTTACACATCACAGCTCAATGGAAACAGAATCACATGCTGTCACACATGTTACGAATGAAGGCAAAGGGGCGATCTGTTCTGTTAGGGACCTGGGACGCTTCGTCCAAGTCCTGCTTGTGATCCATTTCCTCCGTTGTCCCCATTTCATCTTTAATAAAATTCATTTCTCTCTCCACTTGCCAATAAAGCAAAAAAAAAAAAATACACACACAAAAAAACTGTAAAAAATAAGAATAAAGGTGCAAATTTTAAAGTCTCCTTATATACAGTTGCACAGTGTCTGAATAGAAAAGGAGGCAGTTAACAGTATGAGGCTTAAATAAGGACTTGGGTCATCTACAGACCAAGTTTGTGTTGGGCTTTCAAGCAGATTTGCATGCTACAGAAAACTCTGTAGTAGAAATTTCAGGATTTACACAATACCTTAGCAAGTAATTATTTACTGAAAAGTACCGCTTTGATCTATTCTGAGATTTAAGGATCAGATTGAGGCCATTTCACATGCTATGGATGGAGAAAGGGTCAGTTCCATGTAGTATGTTACATGTTGTCAACACTAGATGGCACTGTAAATCAATCCACTGCAGCAGGCAAGGATACAAAATGTTATAGATCAAAAGAAAAAAAAATTGTTATTTGGATTAAAAGTTAGCCATCCGTATAACTGTAGAGTTCAAGGGTATATATCATCTAATATAAGAAACTGCCTATTTAGGCAAATATGCATGTATCTGCATAAGACTGTTTTCTTGGCCATCATCTTTGTCATGTTATCATATCACAGGAGGGCATGAGAAAAATATATGTTAACAGCACATATTTACAATAATCTGAATTGATGATTTGTATCTTTATGGCACTCACTGTGTGTTTATACAATATATATTCTTTTTTAGTGCCCAGTAGTCCTTTACAAGCTTTACTTACTTCAACACTTAATACAACCACACAACCTTCTACATACAGACAGGCACCTCAACTTACAGCATGTAAAAGCTCTGTCTTAGTCTATCTATCCACACTGCCATCAAAGTATCAAAGTGACATCTTCCATCATAGCTCCTCTTTTTGGTTAGTACTACAAAAATAATCAGTGTTGTCATCGCTGAAGTGGGAAAATTGAAGAATGCCTTAGTCAAACCAACAAATTTACAACACCTTTTTAATACTAAGAAAGTAACTTATCAGAGCAACATGGGACTATATTCAATAACTCTCGCGTGGAATGAGAAAATTTCAATTTGAGCTTTTTAATTGGAAATCTAATCATTTTTAATTAGGTTAGCTGAGGAGCTATATGGGGACAGTAACTTTAGATCCCTTTAGATTTAGATTTGACATCTTGCTTTCCGTCATGCAGGGATATCGACAGTCATGTAGACTGGAAACAAAGCATTATATCATTTGTGTACTCCTAAAGAAGGGAGTGCATGCTGCTAAAAACTGACACGGTTACATCTCTGCTCTTTTTCTATCCCTGTTTCTTTCCTTCTATTGAGTCTTTTGTCTTTTATGGTGATTATTCAACGTATCCACAATGCTGAGGAACAGCATGTACTGTAAATCCATGTTGGCACTGGTTTGTGAAGAACCAAAAAAAGAAACCAACAATTTTGTAAGTAACTTTGTAGCGTTCAAAGTTTGAAAACAACTTAAATAGTGGTTAAACTCCCGGCGGCGGGCAGTCATCTTCTGCGTGCCTCAGTTCATGTCAATGGTGTTAAAGACCCACTCTGTGAACTTCTTGAGCTTGGCTGAAGCGCTGTAAGATTCCTCCAGGAGCCGCTGGTTGTCCTCACGCAGGCTCTGAATCTGGACCTGTAACGACGCCTTGGCATCTTTCTCCTGATGATGACAAAAGCGATTCCAAACAATTTTAGATTTGAGATTCATAATCACACTTTTGACTTCTTTATTACAAAGAATGCTATCAAAACCACTTGAATGTGTCAGCCGAGGAAGAGAGTAGTGAAACCAACTGAACCATAACTCACCCTCTTCAGGTCTTCCTGTAGCGTCTTCACCATTGACTCCAGCTGGCTCACCTTTCCCATCAAGCAGGCTGGAGTTTCACTGTGGAAAACGGACAAGCAGCACATTGAAACCCAAAATTATGCCTGCTGGTTTTATAGATAAGCGTGCAGCAAGCCAGAGAGGAAGACTAATTAGTGAAATTAGCTGCAACAGTGTGTGATTGGACTAAAATCTAATAGGTCTTCCACAGTGTCACAGTGTTGGAAACAAGTGAAGTAAAACAAACATTGGTCTCAGGCCATGACCCGAGGCCTCTTACCCCGGCGAGGGTTGTCTCAGTGGAGCTGCCTGGGGCTCGGCCTGCTGGGGGCTGGCAGCTGCTGCACTCTCTGCCACGGAGCTCTCCTCCTGGGCTGCTAGAAAAACCAGTCTTTGCTCTAAAACACAAACAAATTATTATTAGACCTGGAGTAACAGTGCTCCTCTCTGATGTTTCTCTAAATGACAGCAGTGTTGGTTTATTTGTTTTTTTTAATGAAGTGAAACATCATTGATTTTAACTTTCTCTGATTTTAAGTAATAGATTAAAACAAGTCGTATGCTTACCCTCAAATGCCTTGGCAGCATCCACCAAGTGGGCCCAGTCCAGCGGGGCATCAGCTCCAGTGTCAGGCAGGGGCATGAGGGCAGGCTCCATCTGTTGCTCCTGCTGCTGTCTCTTCCTGTCCCGCTCCAGATCTGAGCTCTCTGGGGCTGACAGGTCTCCTGGGAATTTGAAAAGACAAGTAAACTACTTTGACGACACTTGGATCTGCTCTCCTGCGACATGATTTAAACTGAGACTGCATGCAGGTTCATTTTGGTGCCTTTGTTTAATTATGTGCAGTCAAAAAAAGCTAAAAATTTACCAAGAGATTTATGTGAAGCTCGTCGGCTTGGTCCTTGACGAGTGGTAGGTGAGCGGGGTATGGTGGAGCAGGTGAAAAGAAGATCAGTGGGTGTGTCACGCTGCCCACTGGATGGTGGCTCCCTCTGCCCGCTGTAGATACTCTCATCTGACAGTGTTCTCTGGAGAGAGCGACGGCTGGGTGGAGGGCCAGGAAACAATGGCTTCATAGAGGAAGGTAAAGAGACAAAGTTGCAGAGATCAGGTTAGAATTGAAAAATTACAGCAAACGGTGCTGAGCTGAAACTAGAACTGAAAAATATTCAGAAGCGACTCATAACCTTCTGCTGGATATAAACTCTGCAGTCCTGGATGAGTTCAAACATTTCTTGACCTCTCAGTCATTTTACAAATTTGTTTAATTCAGTTTAAATATAAAATTGTTTAAGAAGACAATAAACCCTGATAAAAGAGGATTATATTCAACATGTTTAGATATATTTTCATCTTGCTTAATTCCCAATGTTTGGTTGCTTTGCCTAAGTTTGGAGTTGATTATTCGAAGATGTTTAAAGAGTTAATCACTTGCCCACAGAAAGCTCAGCTGATTTATCATTACCTTTGGGAAACATTTTAATTTTTTTTAATTCCAGAAAACAATTTCTACCATTTACCATGACAGACATTCAAATTTAGATTGCTTTGTCAGCTTGTTTAGTTATTCGTTTAAAAAATGTTTGTCCACTACTTTGTGCCAGGTAAACCGTTTCAAAGCATTCAAACAAGGCATTCAAAGCATTTTGAGATGTCAGGCCAGGAAATGTTGTGTTTTTAGAATGGCTGCATTCCATTTAGGGGATGGTCCTGCCATTGTGCATGTTGGTTCATTGTCAAGGTTTACTGTGGCTGAAAGAAAACAACCTTTGTTAAAGTCGCTTTTTAATTTGATCTTTTTTTAAAGTAATGTGTCTGATGAACAATTGGAAAAAAAGCTTTGTCATACCAATCAGTTTTGGTTATTTCAATTATCAAGCTTTTACTTTTGAGGCTGTCTGAACCATATAACTATTACTTAGTCTTAAACCACTTAAATTATACTACCTGAAAGTTACAAATGTGAAACTCCACATACAAGGCAGTAGCCGTATTTGTGCTATCATTTTTTATTACGGTGTCTCTGGATGGACCATCAACTCTGTGTGTGAAGTGAGAGCCCTCTGGGCTTTAGACTGCAGTAATTGTTTGCTAGAGCACCATTTGGGATAAATAATGCCTTTAAAAGCACATAGAAGAAGAGAGTACACATGTACACAATTTCAAAGTGGTTTCCTATAGTGCAGTGACCGCTGCACCTGAAGCCACGGATCCACTAACGGATGAAAATATGTTTATGTCTGGAAGAATTTGGGCCACTAACCATCCATTCACAACTGTGCTTGCATTTGAACTAATGACCATCCCCATCTTTACCATTAGACGTCAATCATTTTTGTGAACTGTAACTTTAAGGCAGTGGTACGCAATTTCAGTTCCCAAAAGCTGCATTCTTGCAAGTTTTAGATGTTTCCCTGCTCAAACACACCAGATTCAAATTAAAACAGATCCAACAGCTTATACAGTTGTGCTCAGTGATTCGTTTGTTTGAATCAGGTGTGTTCGTGCAGGGAAACATCTAAAACTTGCAGGATTCTAGCTCTCGGGGACCGAACCTGTTTATCCCTGCTTTAAGGTGACAGTATACCAGAGGTATCCAGCTCAGGCCTTCAAGGGCAGCAGTCTGGCAAGTTTTAGATGTTTCCCTGCTCATACACACACGATGCAAATTAAATATCTCTCCTCAACGGCTTGTCATCAAGCTCTGCCAAAGTCTGTTGACCCGTTAATCTGATTCAGGTGTGCTGCAGCAGGAAACACCCAAAACATGCCAGACAGAGGCCCTCGCGGACCAACTCTGGACACAAAAGTTGCTTGTTTTCTAGTCAACAGGTAATTTAGCCAGCAGACATAGATCCAGGTTTTTGTAAGCTAAAGGGTGGACAGCATTTAAGATGGTTCCTATCTCCAGCGTAACTGTTTGATGTCCGTAGCTGTTGCACTCACATTTGTCCACATTCTTTTATTACTATTTAAAACTATTTATCCATTACTATTTAGCTAATAATTCCGGTTGCTTCTTTTCTTATAACAAACTGATTCAACTTCTCCTCTTGCTTTCTAACAATGTAAATAATCTGCCAAGTGCTCATATTTTTCTAGCTATATATCATCTTCAGCGGATCATTTCATCTGTACATTCATTTGCTCTAGCTAACTAATTGCTTTCTATTAATTTGGTTTATTTGGTCATTTCATTATGAGCATATATTAATGATCTTTAGTCAGACAGACCATGCTGTGTGTTAACAGCTGCTTTTATCTCACTACTTAATCCATTACACCCGATAACTTTAAACTAATTTGTTCAGCTCTTTTACCACTACCACACTCATTCAACTTCTCCAACTGCTTAAAGAGTCATTTTCATTTCTTTGCTTATTCTTCATCTGCTGAGCTTTTTGTGCACCGCTTTGCAAATGCAGTCCCCTCCTCCAAAGGTAACAAATACCCTAGTCTGTGATTACTATATTACTATAATTGGCAACTACATCAGTATTGAGAGTCAAGTAACTGTATTTTTCATTACCTTCTCTTCATTTGTTGTGGGAGGTGGGCTGTCAAGAGTAATGAGTTTCTTCAAGTCTTCTTCCAGGCTGGATTTGGCAGTCTGCCGCTGTGGTGACTGGGAGCCACGGAGATTAGCCCTGAGCTGGGGCTGACCACCCAGCAGGCCATCACTCTGGTGCCGTCTGGAGACAAAAGAAAAAAATATTTCAGTCAAATACATCTTACATAAAACAAATAACACATAATATGGTAAACAAGGAGGTGGCAGCTAAGAATAAGTTGCATTACCTGGAGAAAGTGTAATTAGTTTGGCAGTCGCACAAAGTCAACATAAACTTCTCATCAAGCACAAATTATGCAAACACACTTAAAGCCATATGAAAACAACTGCCAAAATCGTTAAATGGAAAATGTTCAGGATGCCCAGTCATCCCTTCCTGAAAATTAAACAATATTGTTTTAGGCTGTTTTCACACAGGGACCATTTAGGTCGACCTAACTGAGTTTTGGGTCCGAACACGGCGCGACTG
>JAPMNP010687443.1:0-11830 GCA_029874935.1 Atherina boyeri | reverse complement strand
GACCTCAGCTTGCCTTGTAGTGCAGCACCGAACAATATGGCCACCAGATGACTGATTTACAAAACTATCCAATGAAGTATTTTTTCTCTGAGTGGAACCTTTCTTACCATAGGTGGTCAAACTGAATGATGTGTTGCCTCCAGATAACAAAGAAATCTGGCATTAAAAAACATTAGTGTGTGTCACATTTTTGTGTAGTTTTGGACTTGTACTGTGGATCTATTAAATGTACTATAGGTCAGTTTTTGTTACTATATGATACTTGATTATAAAATAAAGCTGCTAGACTTTGTTTTATGACAAATCCCTCCATCACAATGGATTTATGTGATCCATGTCACTCATTAAAGCTGGTGATTGTGTTAGAGAAGAGATAATACCAGCTTACTGCCAACAACTCAGGTTTGTGACAAATATCTGAGCACAGTGAGCTACACATTATTTAGGTTATGTCTGGATATCATGAGAATCTGGAGCAGATTTAGGAATCATGATTATCTGTGTTACGTACAGTATGGGATCTGCCTTTTACGCTGGGTGCTAATGTCTGCACTAAGACACACATATATCTACATGAATTAAAATGCATCTCTTCCCAAAGCATGTTCACATGTATGTCTTCTTTATAATTTATAATTATTTTCCGCTTCCAATACACAAAACAGTAATATCATGTATGTTAAAGGTCTTGGAAAGGAGCAAACATGAAGCACCAGATGATCTTAAAATAACTTGGGTGGTTTCACTCTCTGAATGAAAAAGAAATGCGAGGACTCCAGGACAGACGTGGGGATTTTGCAGGTTTACAATAATAAACAAAGTCGCTCTGACATCCTGAGTCAGCGGATGGCTGTTGAGTTAAAATCACACTCGGCACTCACACACTGTATAAAAAGGGAAATGGTTTGTGAGTCATTGTTCTACATTAGGATCAATGCAGGATGTGTTTTTGATGCCTAAAACAAAGGATTAAGGCCTCTTAGGTGTGTGTTTAGAGAAGGCAAAAGAATACATGTAGTAATGCAGCCTGTCATTAAAGTGGGGTGGGTGTCCAGATCTAACCAGAGGGTGAATGTGGACTGTCTTCATTGCATATAAATCTGTGCATCTCTCTCTTTAAACCATAAACACACACAAACACAAAAGTGTTTTCTTAGGTCGAACTAAAATGGATTGCTGTTAGTGTTGAGGGCGGTCTTCTCTAGATCAGTCAACATATGACGATCGTTTTCTTTAATTTAACTAAAAGCTAAATTAATATGCCAGCTTCAATGGGGGTGTGTAATCATTTCCAGGCACACAGAACATGGGTTTAACATGAGTATAATCTGTGTGGCTGTCAAGTGTTGTCTAACTTTGTATATGTATTGCCTTCCAGGACAGTCTTGTGTTTGTCGTTGGGAAGATGGATGGACTGATGGTGGTCAGTGGCCGGAGACATAATGCTGATGATGTGGTTGCCACGGCGCTGGCTGTGGAGCCCATGAAGTTTGTGTATAGGGGAAGGTAAAGAAAAAAAAACATCAAATTCTATGTCTGCACATGTTTTATACCAATTTTATCAACAGTGTGTCTCACATCATTTACTGACTCTTTTGAGAGCATTAGAGAGCAGGGCTGGACTGTGCTGCTGTAACAGTGGTGTTTTGTGTTGTGTTGTGTTTAGGATAGCAGTGTTTTCTGTGTCTGTGCTACATGACGAGAGGATCGTTGTGGTGGCAGAGCAGAGGCCAGATGCCTCCGAGGAGGACAGCTTCCAGTGGATGAGCCGTGTCCTGCAGGTACTGAGTGCTTTGTTGATGCTGCCTTAAAACTAAATCATAGCCTAAAAACACTATCAAAGGACATTATCGCATTAAAATTGCATTTCATTATTTTGTTATCATTTGCTTTATTAAATGAATAAACAAATATTAATGCATTTGAATACCTGTGTGTTTCCAGGCCATAGACAGCATCCACCAGGTTGGCGTGTACTGTCTGGCTCTGGTGCCTGCCAACACGCTTCCTAAGGCTCCACTGGGTGGCATCCATATATCTGAGACCAAACAGCGCTTCCTGGAGGGTGCTTTGCACCCCTGCAATGTCCTCATGTGCCCTCACACGTGTGTCACCAACCTTCCCAAGCCGAGACAAAAACAGCCAGGTAAACCAGCAGATAGTCAGGTTTAGAGAAAAAAAACATACCTTTGTATTGCTGTGATTATTTTATCATGACATGAATGTTGATGCTGACTTCTTTTATATGGTCTGGTTGTGCTGGACAGAGGTTGGTCCTGCTTCTATGATAGTGGGAAACTTAGTGGCAGGGAAGAGGATTGCACAAGCCTGTGGCAGAGACGTGGGACAACTCGAAGACAATGACCAGGCACGTAAGGTAGACTGTCATCCTCATTTCACCCATGATGCAGCTTAGTACAAACACTGTGGCCACAGGTCGCTATCCATCCTCGAGGGAGTGAATTCGGAGATCCACATAGCTGATGGAGGGGACAAGCTGGGCAAATAAAAACACAAACTTTCATTGTGTTGTTTGACTCAAATTTGACATCCATCATGCTTTACACCCTTTACTTTTATCCATTTTATACATCCTTCACCCCATCATGTTTATAATGTGCTTGAAGAAAGAGAAAAGTGCAGTGATAAATTATTTCTCTCACCATTTGTGTAGTGACTCATTTTGAATGCTGTTTCTGTTTGTTACTTTGGTTACTCTGTAGGTAAATTTGTGTTTGTGGCTCTTTCCTGTAGTTCCTCTACATACAGGATGTGTTACAGTGGAGAGCTCAGGCCACCCCAGACCATCCTCTGTTCCTTGTTCTCAATGCTAAGGTAGAGATCATACACTCCAAAGATCTTATTTATTTCAGTTAAAATACATACATGACATAAAGGTATTGCTTTGGGTAAATGTAAAATGTGTTGTAATGATTAATGTTTAGGGCACAGTGGCCAGCACAGCTTCCTGCCTGCAGCTGCACAAGAAAGCAGAGCGGGTGGCAGCGGCACTGATGGGACGCCTCAACACTGGAGACCATGTAGCACTCGTCTACCCGCCTGGTAAGAAGATCTTCTGCTAATGGTTTTTTCATCTGGTTCTTTTGGACACAGTTTCAAAGATGCTCCTTCATCCTTCTTTTCTAAGTGTATCAATTTTGATTTAGTCATTTTATGAGCTGAGAAGATGTTATATTTGCATGCAGGAGTTGATCTGATTGCCACCTTCTATGGCTGCCTGTATGCCGGCTGCGTGCCGGTCACTGTCAGACCACCGCACCCACAGAACCTGGCCACCACCCTACCCACAGTCAAAATGATCGTTGAGGTATTGAAAAGTCGGTTTGTTTGCTGAATCCCTCTCAGTGCTACTGACACTTAACTTTGTGAATGTATGAATGAAAATATGATCAACAACTTAAAGAGAGAGCATTGTCCCATATTGGGTGCCGTAGAACATAAAATTATGCCAACAGTTTAGCAGCACATGCCCTGTGTGGAATAGTACTGTAGTATTTGTGTCTTTATAGGTCAGTAAGTCAGTGTGTATCCTGACAACCCAAGCAATAATGAAGCTGCTGAAATCCAAAGAGGCTGCTGCTGCTGTAGATATCAAGAGCTGGCCCATGGTGATGGACACAGGTACATTTTCTACCCCCACACTCAAACACACTAATAAGGATTTTGCTTGTTGGCTACAAAGAGTTACTTTTTAAGTAGAGAAAGTGACTGTAACTATAGTAAAAAAAAATTCTAATTTCCCTTTTTTTTTTTTGCAGATGACCTCCCCAGGAAGAAAATCTCTCAGATGTACAAGCCCCCAACCCCAGAGATGTTAGCTTACCTGGACTTTAGTGTGTCCACAACAGGCATCTTAGCAGGCGTCAAAGTATGTTGAATGAGATGTAATGTTTGTTGACAGTACATTTGTCATGTGGAGATGTTACCAGCCTCTCTGCATTCTCTCTGTTTCAGCTAGACACCGTGTTTCTGTGCTCATCTGAGTCTCTTTGATTCATGTCTCTCTTCTAGATGTCTCATGCTGCCACAAGTGCCTTGTGTCGCTCTATAAAACTGCAGTGTGAGCTCTACCCCTCCCGGCAGATCGCCATCTGTCTGGACCCATACTGCGGCCTGGGCTTTGCTCTCTGGTGTCTGTGCAGGTAGACTTGCAGCTCTGTATAAATGAATGAGGACAAATGTCTTTTCTGTCTGCGTATTCTCACTCAGTTTCTCTGTTTGCTTTATGTTTCTTCTTTTAGCGTATATTCGGGCCATCAGTCAATCCTTGTTCCTCCTTTGGAGTTGGAGAGTAATGCGTCTCTCTGGCTTGCTGCAGTCAGCCAGTATAAAGTGCGTGTCACCTTCTGCTCATATTCAGTGATGGAGATGTGCACCAAAGGCCTGGGTTCACAGACAGAAGCGCTGCGGGTCAGTGTTTCTCTTCATCAATCTGTAGCTTTCCGTCCCTCTGGCTCTCAAGCAGTTTAGTCCTTTTCTCTCTGCAGCTGATGCTACATGATTTTAAATTCTTAATGCAATGTCAGAGATATACTTTACTGTTCTGTATTTGATAATTACTGTCTTCAACACATGAAATACATGAATTTTTCTTTTTTCTTTGTTTCTCTTTTTTTTTAAATTATATCCCTTATGTATCTGAAAATGTAAGAATGTGTTTATTGATTTTATCTGGTGAGCTCCTTGTTCATATGCAATTGTATTTCTTTTTATTTTTTTGGACGTAAAAAAATCTAACTTTGCAACTTTCTTTTCCTTTATCCAGCTACGAAATGTGAACCTATCTTGTGTACGTACATGCATGGTGGTGGCGGAGGAAAGACCTCGCATAACCCTCACTCAGTCCTTCTCAAAGATCTTCAAAGACTTGGGGCTTTCGCCGCGAGCTGTCAGCACCACATTCGGCTGCAGGGTCAATGTAGCAATATGCTTACAGGTAAGTAGCCGGTGAAAGTGTGGTGAAAGCTTCTTATCATCTATATTGTAAATCTATACAAATGCCAGTTTGACAGTTTGAATGGTTCATTGCACAAAAAGGGGTGCAAAGGAGGGTAGTGTGGTGCCTGTTAGTTGGGGGGGTTACATTGATTGATTCAGTTTTAGCTGTCAACAACATAAACGTAAAACTATTTTTAATTTAATGATAAAAATATTCTTAATTTAATACAATTATTACAATCCTAAAATGTTGACATAGTTATTCAAGACTTTTTTCTAACCACACATCTTCCTTTAGTTCACTACAATCCTTCCAAGTTTTAATAATGTGCTGGACAACTCTGAACCCAGTTTTAATAGTGTACGTGATCTCATAAATGTTTTTGTTCACATGACGCAGACCAGCATTACCCCTCTGAAACATGACCATGGGACGTGTCTTTTGATATGGTTGTTTAATGAATGAAAAGTTTCTAACTTTAGTTTGATCACATAGTCACTGTCGTATTTTTCCAATAGCAGATCAATATCTGTTTGCTCATTTAAATTTACATGATGGCTTTCTTTTATGCCAAGCAGTGTAACTAGGGATGTTTTGATCTTTGCATATGTTTTTTTTAATTTATTTTAATCATGGTGATAACACCAAGTACACCAGACTTCTTAGTTTGGCTGTTTTTCTTCTTTTTTTGTCTGACTTGTGTGTGACTAGTGTGTGTGTCCCAAGTATATGAATACATATATATCTTTATTTATCTGTCCTGCCCTGTCCTGTCAGCCCAACAGGTTAGGGAAACTGGCTGAGCAGGTACTGTGGGATAAAACTGGCTGTTTGCTCTTCCACTGTCTGTGCGTGTGTGTGCGCGTGTTTGTGTGTTCATGTGCATTTTTGTTATCTTGCATGATGTTTAAACATGCTTCGCTTCAGGTCACATACATTTGATAAGTTTCGGCTTTGCTTTTATTTTAGCCGATTCTTCCTTGTATCAGTTGGTTGGGATTAATAGGGTGCCATGCTGTAACATTCTGCAAAGAGCTGACAGCATGAACCTTGCAGTGATGCAGTTAATTTGACAGGATTTAATTTTTTGGAGCGTGAACTTGAAAGCGTATTATCTTTATTTTAACTTTACACAGGAATTTTGTTGTCATTTTCTTCGGTTTTAATAGTGAAAATATTTTAATGACTTTTTAAGCATCATCTTTGTTCAGTATTTTAAAAATATTATAACGATTAGCTTTTGTGTTATTTTAGAAATATAGAGCATATCTTTCATATTCATAGAGTGAGATAATGAATATGAATGAAGGAATATAGTTCAATATCATAAAAGATCAGTCTCCTGGCTTTGTCCTTCTTTTTATACACGTATTAATCTCTGAATCGAGTCTCGTTTGAGATTTTACAAATATTCTCTGTGTCTAAAACCTCTGCTTGACTGACTGGCATCCTGTGACTCATTCGGCTTGATCAGCCCATCTCTGTGTCTTGGCCCTGGCCTCACAGACCTCAGTACAATGACTGCTAGCTTGTACTCTCACACACTGGCAAAGGAGTGATGGAAATTATAATTTGTTGTGACAAGTCTTACCGCAGTAATAAAGACAAATCCCACTACAGATGGAATCAATATCGGCTTGAAAAATGGTTCATTAGAATTCAGCTGGATGGAAAACATTTAATGAAAACAAATGGGCCTCAGATGTTCCTTTTTTATTTTCTTTTTTATTAAAATGGAAGGAAAACTTCAGCTGATATTTAACTTCCTGTAGATTCACCCACTTTTACCCTTGGCAGCAGCAGAGAAGATGATGGAGGAAGTGTTTGTGTTTGAGTAGCTGAGACCTAATGATCATAGCCTGGCTGGTTGGCTTCTGGCTGCCTTCTGCTTTGTCAGCAGCTGTTTCATAATCAGCTTCAACGCCCCCTCCTCCACCCGCCTCCACCCAGGCAGCATACAGTGGTCATAACAGGGCTGAAATTGAAGCATTATGAACTCATGTCTAGTTCTTCTTTATTCCAGGGCACAGCTGGACCAGACCCCACCACTGTTTATGTGGACATGAGAGCTCTACGACATGATCGGTAGGGGGCAGCATTGTAGCAGTTTTAAGTTTACCACTTTTTTGTTTGTTTTTACTTCTAAAATTTTTGAATTAGATAGAATATATTTTTTAATTATTCTTAATATTTTCTTCTACTTCAGTGGAATTGCTCAGTTTTAATTTACTTTTTCAGGGTCCGCCTTGTTGAGAGAGGGTCACCACACAGCCTGCCACTGATGGAGTCTGGGAAGGTAAAAATAGTAATTAAAAACAGATGAAACACAGAAGTGACTTTATTTCTGCCAAAATTAAGCTTTCCTTTTAAACTTTGTTGCTGTGAATGTAAGACTTTGCTGTCTGTCTGTGTAGATCCTTCCTGGGGTAAAAGTGATCATTGCCAACACAGAAACAAAAGGACCCTTGGGAGACTCCCATCTAGGAGAAGTAAGTTAGTTCCTTGACTGTACACATAACTCATTTAGATTTAAGGTTTCCTTTCGCATCATCACCTCAGAAACAAAATAAATGTAAACAGAATACAGTGGGTAAAAATATAAAAAATAAACTCCTTTTTTTAATTTATGCATCATAACAGCATGACATTTAAAAATAATGGTTAAAATAATAATGATAAAGTGGGAAAAGAAACAAAACAAAAAGCAAAAATAAATGGGTACGTTGAGTGAAATGGGGAGAAAAAAAACACCCAAAAAACAATACAAGACACCAGAGAATTGCTTAGTCTGTATCTAACTCATAAGGGAGATTCAAAAACCTGAGCTTTTCAAGCTTTAGACTGTATGACACTTTGCGAAGGAGGATGGGAAAGCTTCCAACCCAGCGGCATAAGCCTTCCAGCGAGAAGAGTGGTGAATGACAGGATCCGTTTCAATGAAGTTTGTAGGTCTTTTTGAGTTAGGGTTGGGGGGTTAGGGGTGGGGATGCCAAAAATGTCAGAAAGAAGGTTAGGGGAGACTGTAGCGCCATATGCCCTGGTCAGTGTGTGAAAGATGAGTTTAAAAGCCCAATTCCTGTAAACAAGTTAAAACAGAAAGTCCGGAAAGGCCAAGATGTTTTCAGATCTGGTTCCAGATCTTTATGGAAACGGACATAATTGGGTAATCGGGCAGGTGAGAAAGTGGAGACAGAAGCTGTGAATAGGTAACTGAATGAAGTAGGAATTAGGAGTTATTTTCAAAGTGTACGTAACCAGGCAGGCATCTGATCTGAATTTTTGCACATTGGCTGCCCAGTTATAGTGCTTGAACACTGGGAGGGCAAAATCTTCCCTCTCTTTGGGATATTGCAGGATTAATTTACAGATTCTTGCTGTTTTACCATTCTATATGAATGACAGCATCATTGTAGTCTGGCGAAAGCCAGACAAAGTTCAATGATCTGCTGGGCGGAATTAACCCGCCGTCAGATCAGGCTGGTGAAAGCCAGGCTAGTATCATTGTATCCACACTATCTAAAAATGATTTAGTCAGGAGAACAGGGAGATGCTGAAACAGATATAAAAACCTAGGGAGAGTAACCATCTTGATGAGATTTATTCAACCCGCAAAAGGAAGAGGCAATGATCATCAATGATCATCTTTGATCTGTGTTTTAGGTTTGGGTGAGCAGTCCTCATAATGCCACCGGCTACTACACTGTTTATGGCGAGGAGGCGCTGCACGCTGACCACTTCAACACCAAGCTGAGCTTCGGGGACACTCAGACAGTCTGGGCAAGGACCGGCTACCTGGGCTTCCTGCGGCGCACTGAGCTGACTGATGCCAGTGGAGGTGAGTCTGCTGTTATCCTTAGATATGTTTTTATTTCATTTAAGCCTTTTCTACCTTCTGTCTGTAAAAACATATATGTGCTTTCTTCACCTCAGTAATCAATCAATTAATCAATATTTATTTGTATAGCACCTTCCAGCACCCAATGGTGCACAAGGTGCTTTCCAGGGTAAAAACAAAGATAAAAGCAATACTACTAAAACAAAATTAAGACACAGCTGCACCGCAAAAAGGTGCACAAAGTGCATTCAAGTGTAAAAACAGGAATACTACTAAAACATAATTAAAACACAACTGTAATAAACTGACTGTTTGTTTCTCAGAGCGTCATGACGCCCTCTATGTTGTTGGTTCTCTTGATGAGACCCTGGAGTTAAGAGGAATGAGGTATCACCCCATCGACATTGAAACTTCTGTTATCCGTTCTCATAAGAGCATAGCTGAATGGTAAGAGACCTGCATCATCTGTAATCACGATGTTATCACAACCTAGTTTAGAATATTTTAGATTCAATGCTGTTTTATATTTAAAGGTAAACTTCAGAAGTGTAAACTCTAACTACGAATTCTCTGAAATCTAATGTTTCCCATCAACCGATCCTCTTTCCAGTGCGGTGTTCACTTGGACCAACCTCCTCGTAGTGGTGGTGGAACTGGAGGGATCAGAGCAAGAGGCCCTGGACCTTGTTGCCCTGGTGACTAACGTTGTCCTGGAGGAGCACTACCTCATTGTGGGGGTGGTGGTGGTGGTGGACCCCGGTGTCATCCCCATTAACTCTAGAGGAGAGAAGCAGCGCATGCACCTCAGAGATGGATTTCTAGCTGACCAGCTGGACCCCATATATGTGGCTTACAACATGTGATGGCCTAGCATCAGGATGGTTAATGCCCCCCCACCAAACCTTACCTGTGCCCCCCATCATGTGTCTTATCACAGTATAAGAGATGGCAAAACAGGAGTATCTGAGGACCAGCTTCAGTGGGATCTTTGTTGAAAGTGGGCTGCTCTCTTTGTTGAGAAATATGAAACAAATATGGATGCAAAACTCAGACAAATGCAGAGAAATTCAAGCAGGTGAATGACTGACGCAAACCTCACTTCTATTTTTCTCGTGAATTTTTTTTTTTTTGCCTCTGCAAATAAAAGTTTTAAAGGGCATTCTTGTTTTACCGTTGAGAGTTTTGGATATACGACTAAAATGTTGACTCTTTAAAAAGGACGTCTTGAGAGCAGCACAGCGGGATGGTTCTGGTGTGATCCTCCAGTGTGCTATTAACATAATTTATTTGTCAACCTCTAATAGATTGAATGTTAAGCGCACATTTGTGCCATAAAACAGAACTGATGCCATTACCCAAACCATGATTTAAACAAATATGATCCCAGAGCCTCCTGTGTGGTTACAGGTCATATGCTTTTCGTAGAAACACATCTATCTTATGAGCAGGTCCTCACATTACAGCTAGAAGCTTTCAATTCAGCTCTGACCATGTTGTTGCAACAACAAAGAAGCACCCAGCAACAGTGTACAAGGAGGCACGCTTCTATTTTTGCTCATTCCTGCAATAGTGATTTAGTTTGTAGTGTCGGTAGCTTCCAAATAATGATGTGATGAGTTAATTTCATACTTTATTATGTAAGATGTGCAACATAGGTATTGTTTTAAGACATGCAATATGTGTTGTATGGATGGTGTCGCTTTGAATGACTGCACAGAAGTGCCAATCAGTTGAGAGTGATGGCAAGGAGTAAAATTGTTGCTTTCTGTTAGCAGCGAGCTAAAGGATGCTAATGAAGCCTTAAGTGTTTTTAAGATGCCCGTTTCTGTCCCGGCTGAAGTTTATCAGCTGTTGGATGGGGTGAGAATATGCAGATGGAAGTTAGGTTTGATGAATCCTGCTCTTATTGTACCCAAAGTGTTTCATCTTTTATGTTAAGATTAAGATACTGGATCCTAACGTCAGCCATTACAAACACTCACTCATCCTTGAATATTTTTGTCTGAATGTGTTTTTATAGCAGAAGGCTGAAAGAATCTGTGGTGTGAGTTTTGTTGCAGAATGTTTTTGCCTCATTTCCAGTGCCATAGGGTTGAATGAGAGTTGAATAATGATGTGCTGCACACGTACCAGATGAGACGAGTGTCTTAATAAGATTGTTACACCGTAACCTCCCACTTTGTTACATTGATTTTGTAAAAGTTTTTGCTCTCTGTTCTTTACTTTGGTTGTTTTTCTGTGTGCACATCCATTTAAAGATAGGCTTCAGCCTGCTGTAATTATGTACAGATTTAATGTAAATTATTAATAGTTTGTGGAGAGGACAGGAAGTCTAACACAAAGACTAAATCTGGTATATATGTAAACTTCTCTCTTGCTTTTAAAAATGATTTGCAGTGGATCCTCATGTGGGAAGACAAGTGAATAGCCTCTTAAACATTTTTCTAGTAGGAACAAACAGTGTGAACTGGCCACTTCCAGGATGAAACGAAGCACACTCCAGCACAAAGAGAAGAGAGTTACGCTCCGGTGACCGGTGAGATGTCACATCCTCCTCAACAAACTCTTGTTAACTTACAGAGAGATACATTTGTCTGATATACATTTAGTTGTCATTATTTTCATAACATGATTTCATAATAAATTCAAAATAAGTGCTTTTAACTTAACGTGTCTTCACTCAAAACTGAGCAAATCCCTGTTGCCTATTCATTGTGAAAAAAAACCTGTTTTCGAAGACTGTATGGACCACCTTTTTTCACAATCTTAGGTTTGCTATGTCATAATACAACATGTTTTCTGCCATGGGCGTCTTTAGGCCTATTTTGGGGGCGCTTCAGCCTCCCCAAAAATGTCCCAAGCCCCCCCAAACTAAATTGTGAGTTTTCTTTATTAATTCAAGCTCTATTTAGTTAGTATTTTACATTTTTATATTTGAAACATGAGCCTGAAGTAATCACAAATGCTAATTAAATAGACCATTTATTTATTGGGGCTTGGTCTACTTCTGAATGATAAAAAAGCTTTGATGGACA
>JAPMNP010687411.1:0-11154 GCA_029874935.1 Atherina boyeri | reverse complement strand
ATTTCTCTGGATGAATTTGCAGTCCATAGGACATCTTTTTTTCTTTTTGCTTGAGGAAGAAAAACAAATAATGTCAAAGCACATCATTCTACTTCTTTATCACGTGAAATGTGTCACTATATAACTCTATTTGGTGCTGGAAATGCAGAATAGCCTAAAAGTATCAGATTAGTAAATCGCTTTATTCTACCTGGTCATGCAGAGGGTGGTAGAGTCATTGTTTAGACCTGTGAAAATGGAGCCTTTGGCTCAATAACTTCTTCCACTCAGATGATAAGCCATGCAACGCTCAAATCAAATAGTAAAAACTTAGTAGGATAAAATGAGATTTTAAAGAGGATATATGCAGGTTTTTTCCCAAAATCAACGTAACAATAGCCTTTTTATTTGACAATTTATGACTCAAACATCTTTTAATGAGCCTACTGACACCTTGTCGGCTCACCGCGGGTGCACCTATAGGCTGTAGCCCATTTTTCCCTGATTCTGTCGGGTCAGATTTTTTGCGCGCTGTCTCTGTGGATGTGACGTCAAACGTTTCAGATCACGCTGCCGTCACCAGTAGTAATAAACAATAAGCCTAAACTTGCAAACGGAGTGTATATTTCATCACAATGGATTGTAAGAATACACAGAAGCGACCCAGCACAACTCAGAGACCAACTGAAACTCCACGTAAGACTACGAGCACATGCTGCGAGAACGAGCAGAAAGGAGGTGAAGTTCCATTTTTCAGCCAAAGGTGTTAGTCGTGAGTTGAAATTTCAGAAAACTGCATATAGTCCATTTAACCAATTAGAACAGTTAAAACAGTGTGCCTGGAAATGCCAAAAATGGCAGGTTCTTTTTATCATTAATGCCAAAGATGAATTGGACGTTAAAGCAAATTCAGTGTTCTTTAATTATCTAAGACTGAGGTTGAGGCTTTTATCACTTGAAAAAAGAAGTACATTGTTTTAATTTCAATCTCCAACTCTGGCCCTGGAGTGCCACTATCCTGCAGGCTTTAGAAGTTTTCTTGCTTCAACACACATGACTCAGATTAATGGGTCATTAATAGGCTTGTGCAGAACTTGACAACACGCTGTTGACAAGTTGTGGGTTTGGAGATCCCCATCAGACAATATTGAGCTGTAGCTTAATGAGACCTTAATTTGTCGATGTAAAGTGGACATTTTCATTTCACAGTCCAAATGCCACTTTTGGAAATTACATTTGCATATAGTGTCTACGATGCTGATATCTTTTTTTTGTTGAATTTCTTTCTTCAGTATTGTTTTTTTTATTCCTATCATATGGAACGCTGCAATCTATAGAGTTTAAACAAATACCAAATGTTCTAAAACAATTTATACTGTATACAGTATTGTTTTTATTCTTTAGTTAATATAAACATCATTGATGTTAAAAATGTTAGAACATAGTTGTGTATAGAACTTGAAAAATAATGTCAGTTATTTTGCTGAGTAACTAATTACTCTGACAATGAGGTAACCGAGTTACTGACTCAATTACTTTTGGGGACAAGTAATTTTAACTGTAACTGATTACTTTTTTAAGGGAAGATGACCAACACTGATTGTAACCTGCTCTTCTCTCTCTAAACTGACTTGAGAGAATGGTCTCAGTGACAACATGAAACCGCTTGCAGTAAGATTGAACATTTGACAAATGGCCAAGGGTAAGGACATTTTATGACATTCAGCTTTATATTTAATATCTATACATCATGAGCAGAGGCAGAAAATGGAAAAATACAACACAGCCCTTTTTTTTAAGCCTTTGCAATGACACATTGAAAGAGGTGTGTGTCTGTGTGGTGGTGGTGGGGTAACTGGATGGGACAGACCATCATTCAACAGGAAGCAGACAGTAAATAAAAAGGTGCAGTAACACCTGCTGAATGTTCTCCTCTCTATCATCTTTCACATTTTAGAGTGTCAGATGTGTTCACTAGAGGAACAATGCTGTGATGCATGGAAGTGACAAAGAATGATGTGATATTTATTTTTTGTATTTCTGCAACTGCTTGCAGCAAAGATTTTGGGAGGGGGGTAAAAAGGGAGAACAAACAGACTTGGATTACTGATTTTGATCCGGATGCATCTCCCTCAAACACCAAGTCCCTTCCCTCCAGCATGAGTGCATAATGATGATGCACAATGCTCACACAAACACATTCATACATGCACACCTTCAGCCCACTAAGACTTGTCTCTTCACTTATAGATGGGGATATAACCAATTCATTCTTGGCTCTTCAGTGGGCCTTTTGTTTCCAAGGCAACAAGACTTGGAAGGCATCTTGGGTATGCTGTGTTCTAGCCTATCAGCATTTCTAAAGTTCCCCAGCTTGAAGGGGAAAAAGAAGTTAACCAGATATGCAACAGGAACAGTATTTTTTGTATGTTTGTTAATCTGATACTGACCAAAATTGCACTTGGTCTTCTCATATGGAGGGCAAAATCTATTGTCATGTCCATTATTATCATGCATTTAACAATCCTGTCGATTGATTGTGCTTAAGGCAGCACTGACAGCACTGTCACACGGCTTTGGTTATTGCAGGTTGAAAGCTCTCCTGAGGCACATTTGGCCTCTTTGCACACTGAATGTTTCATGCAAATTTCAGTAATGAGCACTGTGATCACAAAGTGACTTATCCCCATGGAAAGGCTTGAGATGAAGTCTGATTAATGTAACATAACACTTCCCAGACTCAATCCAAGGAGAAGCAGGGGATACAATTCCCCACATTTCCTATCCCGTGTCTGGAAAAAATGCTATTTTATGGTTCATGTTGGGCTCCACTTAAGAGTCTTGTCTATCAGTCATGGTTCACCCTGTTAGGAGGTCCATAACACAGCTCTGGACATTGCTCTGCAGCTGTCCAGTGCATTGCATCATAAGGTCTGCCAGAAACAATAGCTACTCCCACTATGGTTTAATGGAAGTAGGGGAAAGTTAAGCAGATTTCCTGACTGGATTGCTGACAATCAAAGTGTCAAATTAAATTGGACCACCTCTACTCCAGCCATGATTTTCGTCTCTGGATTCTCCAAGTGTATTTTATATGCCACCTTGTTGACAGTAGCAGATTCTCACCAACACATCCTCATTTACTTATCCCTGACATGAGTTGTTACAACACCAGAGACAGTTGAGGCAGACTGATGTGAGGACTCAACCTTTAAGACAGCTCACCACTCCACATGGCAAGGCACCTCTGAACCTGTTTTGCAGAAGTTCGTCTTCACGTACATCTGGATGAAAGGCTTTTAACTGTGTACCTCTATTAAAAGATAACCAAGTCTGTGTTGCACATTTAAACCAGTTTATCTTTGAAGTCATATGGTGCCTGCAGTTGTTAGGCAAGTGCGTAGTTATTGTGACCAAATGAAACTAGAGTGACTTGTAATGAAACAATATGGGCTAGTATAGCAGTGATTAATCCACTATCTGTCTATATTTTTTGTCTACAGCAAATTTTCAGTATTGGCGTATTTGTGGGTAGAGACATAGAATGTGAGAGAAGAGAGTGGACTTTTCCTGCTGTCAGGGACACGCAAATAATATTCTTTGATAAGGCTGGCTCAAACTACAGCACTGTAATCAACCTTAAGCTCAGCTGCCCTGCAGTGAGAAAATGTCACCAGTCTACTGTATATTCAAAGCTTGAGACTACCTCTAAAGTCTAATTAAATGCACAGGAGTCCCTATCATAACTACAGCATATGTTAGTTGAGCCTTCTTCTGACAGTTGACCAAATTAGTGTTCCCAGACATAAAAACAATGCGTATTTATTTCAGTGACCACATAGTCTGGGCGCATCACTTAAGTTACTACCTCACACAAAACAAGAGTTGGTAGAGGTCATGATCTTTGCAGCATTTCTTTACCTAATTCAGCAGGAAGTTGGCACTACAACAGTGAGGATTCAGACAGAAGGGTAGCGGGCCCAAGCTCAAGAGACCTGCCCTCAGTAATCTCATGACTGCAGAAGCTCATACTCTTAAAATGATTCCAGTGTGCCTTTTATGTTAGCATGAATAAGCCATAAAAGCATAGCCAGTAAAGATTTGGCTCTGATTTAGATGTCTAATCTTGTTTGGTTTTTGGTTTAGTTTAGTTTTCTTCCTTAACCTTTAGATTGGTAACTACACACAGTGTTTATACACTGTTTCTTTTATTATCCTCTTTACATGCTGAACCAAAGTAAAAAAAAAGAAAGAAAGAAGTGTACAGGACTTCAAACTTATAAACAATGACACCTAAAATTCACCATTATATCAAATGCTGCAAAATGCATGATTCATCAAATACAAAATATGTCCTTTGAACATAGGTTTCTCTTACAATTCAAGTGGCTCGAAGATGGATGGAAGCAAAAAGGTTTGATAGACTGATAACATTGGGCAGTATGATGTCATAAGTGGTTTTCTGACAGCTCATCTCTGTTAATTGACTGGATGCATATATCGAAGAAATTATTTAGAGACCACATACATTTTCACCCAGAGTTGCTTAAATATAAAAAACAAAGACAGAGTACTGAGTTTAGCTGCATGCAGTGCTTAGTCAGCAGAATTTGTGATGATATCACTTGAGATTTACAAATTGGATCGGTTTATTTACATACTAAATCAGAAAAAAACAATGTAGCAGTATTATCAAACTGACACCATCCTGTAGTCTCAGCTTTGCTTTGAGATGGTACTGAAAACAAGAAAAGATGGCGCCTCCATCTACATGAAACTTCACAAGTATTCATTATCATTCTCACTGGCATTTCTGCGACACCGTGATATTTAACAGAGGGACTTTTCTTTGTCTTGCTTTTAATTAGCACAGAAAAAAATGACCTTTTCTGAAGGACCATAGCCTGTGTCATCTTCAAAGATTAAACAGGAACTGGAATTCATTTTGTTTTAAAAAAAACACATGTATACTTCCATCTTTACCTGTAGCTTAGAATCAGAGAGATTTACTTCTGTAGTCCAAGGCTTGTATTTTTCCCTTAATCCAATCTCAGATTTTTGTTGCTACAATTAGGAGTAACGGAGGGTAAAATTCCCATTCTTTACTAAATGTACGTTACACAATTAAACCAGTGCAATATCTGGTCTAGCTGTATTAAAATAACACAAGGTTCTCCAAAAATCTCAAACATATCAATATTGAGGTGTGCATGCCACTTCACATTTCCCTAAAATAATTAATGAATTCATTAGTGCGTGACCAAAGAAGCTGGCTGGGGGTATGTCAGTAAAGTAGAAAATAAGTGTTATGAGCTCTATGGTACACCAGTTCAGATTGAATTTAAAGAATTTATTTTGAAACTAATATCTGGTACAAGGACAAATGGGAAGAAAATCTGCCACAGGGTCATGAGCACACTAGGGTCACTGTGTGGGGAGAAAGGTTGACTCTATGTGGGTCAATCTTACAGTGAGATAATGTGTTTTACCACACTGCAAACATTGTTCAGTAAAGCAGTACTAAGGATACAACATGTTCACGGTGTTCATCCCAAAGTCTGCAGAATGTCTTGGAAAAACAAGGTGGATTCATGGAGGCTCAAACGCACAACCTACAGGACTTACAGGATTTAACTGTGTCCAGTCTGTGCCTTGATAGGCTGAAGGCTACAATGAAGAGTACCTAAACAATGATAGATTGGTTGATAATGTTTTGTCTGAGAGGACATAAGTCAGATTAAATGTTATGTGTCACGTGAGTTTGTGCTACTTTTCCTTTTTTTCTGTGTTTGGTAGATTTGGAGGACAACTCAACTAAAGCCTGGGTATGACACCTTGATACGGTTCAGCCACAATGTAGAAAAGTTCAAGCAGCCAAGAGTAATTGATGATAAACATTCCCAAATCCAAAAGTCACAATACCTGCGTGTTCAGGTAACTAACAGAAATTAAGGTAATGATCACCCACCAGACTATTTAACTTTGTCTCTGTTGTGAGAACCAAGGCATTTAGCTGTCTAAATTCTAAACACGTGGTTATATGCACATGCATGTGCATACAAATTCAATGTCTCCCATGTAAACTATTTCTTTCCCTCCTGTTTTACCTCACAGAGCAATCCTCCACCATTGAATCAGGGTCGGAGCAGCAAAGTAAAAGAGCTGCAAACTGTTTCCTTTGCTATTAGTGGTAATGGCAGCTTTGTCTGATGGACAAGCTCGAGAAGGAAATGGAGAGAATCCTCTGTTTACTTAAACAGCAGCAGAGACACTTTCCCATTCTCAGATGTGAACTTTGGGATAGGTGGTTAGCTACTCTGAATTAGTCTGAATAAAAGAAGAAAATGAGATGAAGTTTGAAACAAAGAGGCGACAAGGGGGAAGTGATAATAGGGAAGTGCTTTTTTTGAAGTTGTGGAAGAATTATTCACCCAATTTAGTGAGGCCAATGAACCAAAATTGTAAAGTAAAAAGTCTTGATAACAAGCATCTCTCACTTCATAAACTCTTCATATTGCTGCATGCTTTAAACTTTAACCATGATAGAGCACTAATGATGTGTTCCCCTTACTCCACCCCACATTTCTATTCAACCTTCATCTGTGTGTGTGTATTAAACTGCAACACAATCAGCTCAGAGACAATGGCATTCCAAGTTGTAATATCCTTTTTTTTTAGTTCTATGAATGCATCAGTAAGCTGTCTCTGCTCAAGCTAAAAGACAAGCTACAACTTATTGTGCCATACACGTCTGCTCATCTCAAGCTTCTACAATCCACAAAAAGGAAAGTAAAAAAGGAAGACCCACTCATCCCCCTAGCTTTTGTCCCAGACTAATTTTGTCTTTGGTTATTTTGAAACTATGAGAGATGAAACCTAAGTAGTTTTCCTGTTTAGGATATTAAAAATTGTGTTCAAATTTAATGTATTTTGTAAATTAGGTCACCATGGTTGCCTACACTTTAACTTCTGTCATTTGCTGATCTGATTTCTGAGTAACTGATGACCACAATCTAAGATCTGAACTGATTTTATCAGTATATTTCTCCTTTTATTGTGTGAAGTGAAGCTTTTACGTGGATCACTTCTTATTCAATTCAATAATCAGAGCATGGTGCTATGAAGAATTTTGCTTATTGTACATTTATAAGCTTTTATCTGAAATATTTTTTTACTTATACAGATGAGTTATAATTAGTACATTTCACTACATGATAACCATTACAATTATTGTGACATCATGTGTGCAAAACTGCTGTCATCTTCCACTAAGCTCTTCCCAAGAAATTATGAATACCTCCTAAAGCCATGGAATTTAGAAAAGAGAGATAACATACTTTTGATTGATGCCTTTTCTCTTTATATATAGATTTGGAAAAGGGCATATCCTTGTTTCCACTGTTAGAAAAACAAAGAAATGCAGTGCACAGATGCACCTATATCCATTATCCATGTAAACCTTGAGCTACAGTATTCCCAGCTGTAGCGTTTCTCTCAGATGTTGGAATTACAGAAATGCAGAAGCAAAGAGAGGGATTAGTGAAAATGAATCCATGGCAAGATTTTTTGTATAAGTATGCACAAGGGATGAGTTTTTTTCTGAGCTACTTGAAATGTAGGTTGTTCTTGCAGTATTCTTGAACAGATCATAGGCAGAAGCATGTTGACTTGACTTCATACATGAAGATTTTCTGACTTTTTGACATTATTCAAGTTGGGAAAAAGTTGAAAAATGATCAGCTTCAATACATATACGATTGCTTTAGAAAGTTCCAACAGAGATGCATCGATGCTTCTAACTGTCTTGACTCACCGTCTTGAGTTCAAATAGGGTGGAGTTGTCAGCTCTTCTCAGCATCATATATTTGCTTACGTTTGTCTTTGCCTTGGTTATCTGGCTGATGTTGGACATTTGTCTCTCAGAGGTATGTTGTATCTGCAAGTCAAAACTTGAATTTGTGGGATAAATCGTGCTGTATCTTTAGATTTAACAAAACAGGAAGATTGTGTGATGGCAACCAGCATGGAGAGGTTAGAAACCCTTTTGACAGGACTGATGTAGGCAGCTGGTTTTCATATACATTTGGTTAAACTAAGTACCTATAGAGCTCTGAGAGACCTTTAGTAAATTCACTCAAATTCAACAGAATGACCAGAACTGTTGTGTTTTAGCAACCCCATCGTTCTGTCAATGTAATTTTTCACACTTAACATAGATGAAGAATCTGCATAATTGCATCAGATTTGACAATGTTAGTAATGTTCGCTTTAAAGGGACATTGTGTAAGAATTATTGCCATCTAATGCTGAATTTGTGTATCAAATAAAAACAAATAAAGAACTCTTGCGCGTCACCATTTCTAACACATATTGCAACAAAGGTAGCCGCCTTGACAACACTGATTAAATCATGTCATCCATTACTGCAGGGAGTCGATTACTATTATCTAGATTATTGCCCTTGTGTGCTCAAAACAACAATAACAACAACAACAACAAACATGTAAGTTCCCTATGGCGTTGTTGACTCTATATCCATCAGAGATGGAATTGTGGCTTCAACAAGTCATCTCCATGCTGTGTATCTGTTCTGCTCACCCACTTGTAGTTCTAAGATGGCCGAATGTCATGGCGCTTCCCTACCGGCTGACCCGCCCTATATATAAACAAATCTAAAATTCTTCACTTAGGAGAATGTGTCAGATTTTTAGTGGAGGTTATGATACACCAATGATAATACAGTTATAGATGCAGACATTGATTTTTGCCAGTAAACAACAGAAAATGTTACACAATGTCCCTTTAAGTGTTGAGGCATCAACACAAAGGAAACACAGTCATCAATAAAGAGAAATAAGATGATTTGGATAAGATTAAATGTGTATTTCATATATATTTTATATATATATAGAAATATATGAAAGCTGCTAAATAAGCACTGATAAATGTGAGACAAGTTCACATCCAAAGCCTTGATATTTCCCTGATTGACTACTGCAACTCACTTCTCTATGGTCTTCCCAACAAATCCCCCCCAGAAACTGCAGCTCCTCCAAAACTCAGCACCATGCATCTTGACCCAAGGCAGGGTCACCTGGGGGCTTGCAGCCTATCTCAGACTCAGCAGTTATTAGGTGAAGGGCAGCTGGGTACACGAGAGGTCTCTTGTCCATCGCAAGGCCATCACACAGAGACAAACAACCACTGACACCTAGGGAAGTTTAGAATAATCAGTTAACCCAACAAGTGTGTTTTTGGATTGTGGGAGGAATTCAAAGTATCCAGAGAAAACTTACACAACCATGGGGAGAACATGTAAACACCATGGAAAGGCCCCTGTTGAAGTATATGGCTGTGAGCGCTCTGGCCAACAGTTTCCTGTTTTTAAAATGCATTTTATGAATCGAGTTGCCTTGCCTATGGTTACAGTGCTAACCACCCTGCATCCCATTCCAGATACTGAGGTGACTATTTTCCAGACAAGCTTGCTAATGACCGGCTAAGGCTTAATGTATGTGATTAAATGGTTAGACTCATAAGCAGCGTAATTTAGTCCCTTTTCCAACACTTGAAGATGCTGAAGTGTAATTGTCCTGATTTTCTGCAACATTATTATTATTCAGATTGTGGGAGGATGAAGAAATTAACCATTACGTTCTACACTTTCTTTTATACATGTACTTTTTCTACACAGATTTTGGCTACAAATAGAGGTGATTAACTTCGGGAAAAAATAAAAATAATTACTCAAACCCTCTAATATTATCTACCATATTTTAGAGCACCCCATTTTCATTGTTACCAGGGTGACCAACCTTTGTATGAAAAAAAAAAAGTTGTGCTAGCACAATAAAGTCCATCCATCCATCCATCCCAAAATGAACTTATCAGACATAATAGATGCTCACGTAATACATTCCCTCTAAAAAATAAAATGATAAAAGTATAAAATGATGATGATGATGATGATAATAATGATAATAAGAGTATGACCTTTTCCCTTCATCAGTGATATTGCTTTTGTTATTGCTCCATCTTCTTTTTAGTATATTTTTTTCTCTCTTGTACAACAGCATTGTAACTGTTGTTATCACAATTATCTTCAGTAATGAAATACAATAAAAAAGTTCTGGTTGCCCATAAAAAAAAAAAATAATTCACGTCCACCCACAAGTACATTCCAACTGTTACATAACTTGCCATCAGACTGGGCTTAAAAGTAGTGGTATACATTCACAATGATGCACAAAGAATATAAATTTTGGAAGAACTGTAGATTTTGTTTGACAGTTTGAGATAAACTGTTCTGTAATCTGTACTTCAAATCCTATAGAGAACTAAACCAACAAAAGGACACAACTGCATTTGTGTTTGAACAGTATGGAATCAGATTTAGCTCTGGTTAGACAAGATATTGCATGAAACCTTTGCACCACCCACACAGTGGTGAAACTTCGAGCAGTAACTGAGAAAAAGGTGCCTATGGTGAAAGAAAATCTTTCCATATTCTGGTTGACATTTGTAAGGTTTGTATCCGCAAGCAATATCCTCTGTTTACATTCTAAAGGTGACATGCATGGCATTGTGTCATCAATACATCCCTGCCAAAAGAAACCAATATGTTCTCCTTTTGCTGTTATTTTCCATACAGCAGTCATATACCAGAGTAGAGATTTCTAGAGTTGTGGAGGAATTTTTATTTTATTCAATGTTTGGTAGTAGTGATCTTACTCAAAGTTCAGTTAATATGCTGTTAATGATTTTGTACCCATCTATGATGCTTCTGGGTCATCAAGTCAATTTTGAATAAATTATATAAAGATTATGGTTATTTTCTTTGCAGAAATTTCAAATATTCCCTCCTTATTTTTGTGGAACAGGGCAGAATATGGAGAAATGAGAATAAAATCTGTGGTAACACTTTACAATAAGGGTCCCTTAATTACCATTTATTAGTGCATTATGAAGCATTAATCAACTGTTAACTAATATATTAACAACTGTTATGTGTTACTTTGCATTACTTAGCATATTACTTAATGCATTAATAAGGAGTTACTAAATGTTTACTATTACACCTTACTTCATGTATTATTAAGCGTTAATAATAATAATAATAATAATAATAATAATAATAATAATAATAATAATAATAATAATAATAATAATAATAAT
>JAPMNP010687337.1:0-12525 GCA_029874935.1 Atherina boyeri | reverse complement strand
GAAGTATTTGAAATGAACATAATTTTTTAATGTCTTGCAACATATCAGCACCATTTAATGATAACTAAAAATAAAGTTGATACATAATTCTTACATAAAGCACCTTTAATTATTTCCTCAAATGTAGACCATTCTTTCTCTTTATTTATATGTGCCACATTTTCTCAATCTGTGCCCCTCCATCAAATAAGCCTGGTCCTGCAGATTTGGTTAGGATGTGTCTGAGTCTAAAGACCCACATTGGCTTTAAACTGGTTAAGACAGACCGGTGGACTATTTGTAAGGATTTCAATTTAGGTGATATGGGTGCGATTTAGTTCTTGGGTCAATTAATTTTGTTAACTTGATCTACTGGATCGGGGCCTTTATAAATCCAAATAGGCTAGTTGCTTTAGTTTACCTCACAATTTTAATCCCTGCTAGGAAGGTGTTTCTTCAGGTGAGGATACTTTCCCCTCAACTGTCGGTTAACCCGCTTGACTTTATCAGCCTGCTCCTCCCGTACCAACACGGGTTCTGTCAGAAACCATTTCAATGAAGCGAGTTTGTCCCGTTGAGGAGATTAACTGCACCAACACAAGGAGCTCAGACCCGAGCACGTTGCAGCGCGCCGTGCCAGCCCACCTGTCCTGTCCAAGTACTAGTACGGTACAACGGCAGGAGGTGGGGAGGCGTAACCGGAGGATGTGACGTCCTGGTCGGAGAGGAGTTTGTCCTGTATCCCGCAAAAGCTGGCCGTTAACGTTGATGTTTGGTGAGGATTATCACAAGCAGCGGGATGGCAGAGTGAGCTGAGTGCAAGCTGTTGGCTCAGGTGAACGGGGAAAGCGGAACAACAATCAGCCACACAATGGATGTAACTTTTGCTATAGCGGCTGTCATTTTCACGCTTCTCGCTATTGTGGTTGCAACGTCGATATTCAATGGCTCCTCGCCTGCAGCAGACTTTGCAAACGTACGGAGTTATCTCCGACACAAAGTAGACGGCGCGGTCGGAGGATTAGAACAGAACGGCTATGTAGCCGAGAAGAAGAAGAAGAAGGAAGTGGACGACTGGACTGAGATCAGCGGGAGCTCACACGATCACTGGGATGTAGTTAAATCTGTGCTTTCAGTAAGTGACCTCTAATCTGCCTGTCATAGTGTACAAACAGAGAGAGGTGTGTTTCTTTATTATTCATTTAAGGGTTTCATTATGTAATTCTCCCTTAACCTGAGTTAAGAATTCCTGCTACTCTGATATAGTCAGGCTTCATAACGCAAACTGAGGTGCTTGAATAAATGCTTACTTGTGAATTTAACGACTGTTTGAATACGTATCAACATTCAAACAAAGCAATTCAGGAAAGAGAATGATTTGATTTACATTGAGTTCATATGATAGGCTATAATAGGGAAGTAATAACAACAGTCATAAATAGCTTGATCTGATTTATCAGCTTTGAAAATGTGATTCAATTTCATTATTATATCTGGTGTAGTAGCCTAAAACTTCAGTCGGTATTTTCAAGTTTTACCTGCTCTTGTGAAGATGAAGGGATTTCACATTATTTGTAGTTTCCATTTAGGCTATACAGTATGGTCATGGGCTTCAGCAGTGACCAGGTGAACTGAAACTGTCAGCTTACATACAACAATCAGCCATAGCATTAAAACTAGTGAAGAAAGAAAGTAAGTAACATTGTTTCTCATTTTAATGCAATGCTCTGCTAGGAACACCCCCATCATGTCATTGATCTTGACTTAGTGTAGGCTTCAGCATAAGCCCTTTCAGGTGTCCATCTAGCCAACAAGCTCCAGATACTGATCTGGTGGCATCTGAGAGAAGTGAGCCCAATCCACAAATACCTTATTCCCCAGCTCACAGAGTTCAAAGGATCATAGCTAACGTCCCAGTACGAGACACTTTGTGACACCCTGAAATGTTCTTCTGATTAGGCAGGCTGTCATTTTATTTCTGATTGGTGTACAACATGCATTTTGGTTTAAATAGCCCTGAAAGCAAGAATAATATTGGGCCCGAGCTTCGAAAATGTCATCATTATTTTTTTACTTTTTATAATTATTGTTAAATTATTTATTTATTTATTTTAGACAATTTGAAGCAGGTTTTGCACCTATAAGTTGATGGAAGTCTTTGGTTTAAAGTCTGATACTTAAAGGTAACCTAAGCACTATACATGAGACAGATGTGCTGGGATGCATCGGTACGGGGAACCTCAACAACTTAAACTCAAGGTGAGTTCATTTTATTGAGTGTTTTGCTCAAGTCAGTGAATAGGAGGGATGAGGCTTTGCTCTTTAAAATCCCAACAGCGTAAAAATGGCGAGAATTTCAAATGGAGAAATTTAAAGTTTCCAGTCACCTGGAACAAGTTTGGACCTATAGTCCAGGAAAGATAAGTAACACAAGCAGTGTAGCTGTTGGTCACACAGATAGATACTTGAAAAGCAAAAAGTCTTTGGAAAATGATGGTATGATGCCGTCTGACAGGAGGAGGAACACCACCATCCTCACACAGAAGAAGCGGCAACAGCTGAGCACTCCTTCACATCCAGCCTGTCCGTCCCAAGTTGTGGATCCAGGCACATGAGTTTAGATGTAGACTCGTCATCCGAGGCCTCATCAGGCAGGAGCCTTAGGTCGTTCATTGGGCTCTCTGATACGGAGCTCCTAAAGTGTGCTTTCTCTTACCCCCAGACTGAAGGAGCCACAGAGAGCCCGGGGACCAATGGTGAGTGCTTTAATGCTTTGAAACGTGTTAATTGAATGTTTGAATATTCACCGTCTTTGTTATTTAATATTTCAACACACGTATTCTTCTCATCTGTTTTAACAGAGAAGATGGAATCAGATCCAAACAATTCCTTGAAGTACGTCCCTGGAAAGGCACGATCCCATCATTTAGAGGTGATGATGTCCAAAGAGGAGTTGGCGGAGGAGCAGAGGTCAGTAAAAAACACAGATATGGGGGCCACTTTTGGATGAAAATCCATATTTAAGCTGTAATTTATGTTTGTTGGTAATTTTGATCTATTTTTGAGCTGCTGGCTTTTTTCAAAGTTTGAGGAACACACTCCCAAGTGTCATGATGGTGGAGGATTTTTATTTTTTTTAAATGGTGACCCATAACTTTTGATGACTGATCTTTTGTGTAAATGATCAATTACAGCTTCAAAACTAGTCTATCCTTCTCTATTCACCCATGCCATCCCATAACTCAACAAAAAAAAGGAAAAAGCTTTTAGCTACATATCTAATGAAAATGGTCCTGTCGGTGTCACTCCCTCCTCCCTTCCTTCTGCTGCTTCACGTGTGCTGTTCTCGCTCAGAGCCTAGCACGTTTATCTGCTGTATCACCGCTGAGCTTTCGGCTGGACTGAGTAAAATAAGCTTGCCAGCTCCTTGCCAGGCATTAGCTGACTGGCCGATGAATGACAGGAGACTTAAAGACGAGAAAAAGCTCAAATGGTTTTCTCGCTGCTTCAAGAAAAAGAAAAGGTGTTTTCTGTAATGCATCTGCACGCCCTGCTCTTATCATTGCAGGATTCACTCCGACACAGATTTTAACTATCTGTGACCCTGAAAAAGGAGCAAATATGTGGTAAAGTATGAGTTATTCTCACCTATTTATCCCAGAAGAGTCCCTTTCTGGCCATTGTATGAAAACAACTCCAGGCCAATTTGTACTCCCAGTCCTGACCTCAGCAGTGATATTTGCCTAAGCAGCTTTTTATTCTCATGTGGCCATGAAGCGACTGATAACTGTGCAGTGTTACAGATCTGATCCCGCTTTTCCTTCCCCTGCTACCCCATTATTACTCATTAGATGTGTGTTCCTCAGGTGTGTCACAGCAGGTGTTGATTATATCTTCAATCGCCACCTTCAAGGTTGGTTTATTTTTTCAGGGCTTTCCAGTGCTTTTCCACAAGGGGGAGTCAAAGTAAGACAACACTGTGAATATCTGATAAGATAGTCGTTAACAAAGCCCGTCAGTCACTTAAGCCCTTTTCACAGATCTGTCCCGCCATCTAGCAACAACAGTGAGCCCCACGCTTATGCCAACTTTGCCTTTTCACAAATGAACCAAGCAATTTGGCAGTGGGTCTCTTCACAAATTATTAATGCGTTGTAGAATCAGAAGAAGCGTAACATTAACTCAGCTGAATTGCTATGAAGTGGCATATAAAATGTGCATCTGATACCCTCATACCATCTCCCCAGTTAGCACACATTGTTATCCTTGGTGACTTCTCAAACATCATGTATCATCAAAACCTCACATTGCATGCCTCAATGCTGACTTGATGTTTGAAAACTCACATGAGGTGGGCCTGTTCTGTCTCTATCACCATCTTGTGCCAGCTCAGAGGGGTATCAGAGGTTGATTAACTCTGTGTGTCCCTTATACATCAGCCCTTTCACAAATCACAGCTGAAAGTGTATCAGTCCTGGTTTGAAAGGGCCTTTAAAAATGGAAGAACTGATTGTCAACTCCAACCCATTCAACATGCTGGCTCTGTTTGATAGAAAAATTACTAACAGCTGAAAATGTTCACACTAACATATGAGACTCTGGAGTATTTCCAAAGAAGTGTAACAATGAAGTTTCTGACACCTATCCATCTATCGGTGTACCAATATTCAAGCAGTCTGCCTTTTTATAATCTGACTTTTATTGCATCCCACAGATGGTAAAACCTAGAGTTAGGGCAAATTTTATATTTGCAAAAATTAGTTGTAGTTGCTTTGAATGCTTGGTGAATGTCTTTGGAATATCTTATCGCAATTCTTTAAATCCGTTACAAGCTAATATTCTTGGTGTTAGTATCAAATCACAGACATTATCCATTACACATTAAGGCAGTATAAAGTATATACATTCTAAATTATATTTCTGAAGTGCTTTTGTCAAATTATCAACTCGTTCTTTAAATCTGTAAATTATTTTCTTTGCAACAAATACTGGAAAATCTCAGCTATTTGTTAAAGATTTTTAATAAGTTTAATAACACTAGAAAACTTGTAAAGGTTCAGGATCAAATAAAGTATTATGAAATTTTTGGAGCCCATTTGGTGGCATCAGTACAAAAACATTTACATTCAAAATAACAACTTTTCTATATCTGCATTTTAGCTGCTTTCAAATATTTTATGGCATTATAATTTTTTTACTTAATTTCTTCTTTTTTTTTGCACAACCTTTTTTTTTTTTTTTAAAAGAGCATACCAAATGGTTAGTTCGGAAGAAAGTTCAGACATTGAAGACCAGGAGTGGAGCCTGCAGCTCAATTTGACTCGACAAGGGAAATCTCGTCCGGCCTGGACACGGAAAGGATTGTCAGATTGATAGCTCTAAAAGAACAACTATAGATCCCTCATGAGATCAGGCTTTTTACACCATGTATTATTTGAAATGGCACTCTTTAACAGCAACAGATGGAAATATACACATATATGGCTAAAATAAAATGAGAATAGCCAAATTAATCCATCATTCATCTGTAATAATAGAAATAGAGTCGAGGAGGTGTTGGGCCATCCATGTCCTCTCATATCCAAGTCATTTTTCATGTACTTATATAAGCCACGCCCACTAATTCTAACCAATTGAATTTGAAGTCAACAGAGTTGGAAGATCCAGTCAGACATACTGGGATAGTAACTCTGTGGTACAGGGCCTACTTTGTATGCAGCAAAACAGTCATTATCTCATAACCATAGATTATTAAGATGTTGTTACAGTTTGGTTGTTATTTTACCACGTCAGTTTGACCCATGGGCCATTGTCAGAAAACATTTGGCCTCGTAGAATATTCTCTACCACTGGACGATCTCTGTAATCTTGTGTTAGTGTTCAAGTGTTTTATTTTGGCAGCGGTGTCAATATATTCAACCGGAATATGATTTACGTTTTTGGTAAATTTAAATTTGGTTAATCATTTGCAGCTTCAAGTATTTATGATTAAAGTCGAATTGTCATTTATTTATGTTGGTTTTCAGCTCAATTTTGTGCAATTTCTTTTTCCCTAATAAGCCTATATATTTTCATGTTTTGGTTTATACATGAAACAACAGTTTTGTGTTCATATGTTTATCTAGGAAAGATGGTTTGATTTATTTGTGCAAGTAATCATCATTGCTCCCACCATTTGCCCCCATTATTGCTCAGTGTTTCTATGGCATTTGTCTTCCTAGGGTGCAGCGTGAGCAACTGTCTGCCATCTTCCAGCTGCTGAAGGATAACAAGGAGACGTTTGGAGATATGTCAGAGGGAGATTTAGAGGATCAGCTCCGACTCTACTCCATCTGAGACTCCTGAATGTGATCTACCTAATACCTGTGCTCTTTTACTCAAGAGCTCAAATGAAGGACTAATCCAGCACACCAAATACTTATATGTATATATATATATTTATTCACAGTATTCAAAATGGCTGAACAGTCCACTCTCACAACAACTGGTTTCATTTGTGTTTTCAATTTTGCAGTGTTTTCCATGTGTCATGCCCACACTCATGCAACAGAGCAGGCTATTTTGCAAATAATGCCAGAAATGGGGAAAAGGGAATATTTTTTCTATTAGATGTGTGAGCATAACATCCCCTTTGTTGTGTAATAAACCAGATTATTGTGATATTGTGTGTGTGATTTCTGCTTCAATGATTGTCTTTTATCAGTAAGCTGTATCGTAGCCCTGCCCAGTCACCTCCATATAAAAGGCATCAAATACACCAGTCTGCTTTTCTACCTGGTCATTAGTGTCTTGTCTGGATTGTCTAGAGGAGGTGATTAAGGTAGATTAAGTACGGAATGAAGGCATTTCTGTCAAAAACTTTATTTGTGTAACACCTGCCAAAAGTTGGTGATTTGTTCATGTTAAGTATTAAAGAGCCATGCTTCCACTCAGGGATGGCAATTCAAACTCCCAAGATTTTTCTTTTTCTTCTGATTATTTCAGTCAGCATTCCTCTTTTTATTCTGTCAAGGGAACGTTTACCTAAAAGCATCAGGTAAGCTGTCTTTTTGTGTATTCTATGGAAGAAGAAAAAACTTTAAAGTCGTTCTCTAAGTTTGTCCGTTTTTGTTGAAGAAAAGGTGCGGCATTTATCCTGCTAATGCTTGTCTGTTGCTTATTCATCAACTTTAAATGCAGCTGGAAAGCCCTCTTAAGAAACCACAGATCCAGAGAAAAAGACAATCATACTATACTACAGCAAGAGAAAGGAAACTGGACTCCTCCATCTGTTGTGTTCACCACGTCAAATGAAGCAAAAATTGCTGATACAACCCAGAGGAGCTCAGAAACTAAACTAAAAAATGATTTAATTACAACTTCTCCACAAGTTGAGACTCCTATTCCCATTATCTTCCATAAATCCTTCAACAAGCTACCACTGTGGGATTTTGAGGATGTTTATAATGAGGATGCCACACCTAGACTGACGGTAAGTACTTTAAGACAATAAACCAAAATAAATTATAACCTTTATGGGTGTGGGTTAGCATATCTGGAGTCAGGTATGCCATGTATTGACTTGTGTGCATTTGGTGTAATATACTTACTTTTTCTGTTTGCTTTTTTGATATTTTGCTTGAAATTTTTTCACATCTCAAGCTACCATCATTTGGTTCGAATGACTTCTTATGCATTTCTGTCTTGTTTTCTGAGCTTTCACCAAATGAAAGTAGCCACATAAACATTTTCTCTTCTAGATTTGTCTTATAATTAATTTTTTCCTTTCAAATAATTTAGACTTGTGTTCAGTCTCTGCTAAACTCAAAGGATGAGGCTTTCCAGAAGGCTTTTCTTCCCAACATACATTTGTTTCTGTACAAAGACAATATTGACATGAGGGAGTGGAACCGACTGTCACATTTCAACAATCCTTTTGGTTTTATGGAATTAAAATACGATGGTAGGTATTTCTTTGTGTCTGTGTGAGGCAAACCTTTGCTGAGACAATATTTCATTATTACTTTAGGAAATTGATGATTAACACACACATACTACATTTATTTGTTTCATGCAGATAGTTCTCAACTGTGCCTCCTATTTTTTTAGTAAAGTTATATTGTTATAAAAATATTCAATCTTTTGATCAAATCTCTTTGGAGGGGGGGTGTCCCAGAGATATCAAGATTAATAAATTTATACAAAGAACTTTTAATGATGCACATTCAAGAAAAATTGGTAGGCCTACTTAGTTCTTAACTTAAACAGCTAAACGGCTTTTTGCATTATTAAGTCTTTATCATCCAAACGTGGCACACTTGGCATTAGTTTAAATAAGAAGTCCCATTATATCATTATTATTTACATACTTTCTTCAAAGCCTTTGTTTTTATGCAACAGGCTTTTTTTCTATGTTTTCTCACATAAGGCAAATGCTTTTTTGAATTGTTTGACCAGTCAGACCAGGAAATAGGAAGTGAAAAGAGACAGAGCAAAAACAAGTACTAACTACATCCAGAACAGAGGCTGACCCAAAAAAAAAAACTAACTCACCGATGAGATGACAGAAAACAAGGGACAAAACACTATCCAAACAATAAAACTCAACAGATGATGACTAAAAAAAACTGGTTCAGTTTCTCAGGAATCAAGACCAAACACTTTATGAATAAAAATGTAAAGATAAATAATGCAAAGATAACTTGAGGTGTTCTTTTCAATGTAGCCTACAGCTCCAGCATTGCCAACAGATTCTCAAACTGGACCACTGACATTTAAATGAACATAGAAACTATTAATAATTCTTCAGCTTTTTTACCAGCGGGTGAAAAAGTTTTTTACACCAGATTGAATGGTGCAGTGTCTACCTTTTTTCCTGCCATGAAACAGGGAGAGCCCCATTGTCAGTCACCTCTTTAGTGTTCAGTTATCCCTGATATTGTGAATAGGTGTAATGGCTAGATTAATAAAGCACGTGATTTTTTTTTTTATAAACAAGACACATTCAGAAAGCCCTTTGATTTGAGTATTTTAGAGCAAACCAGCAAACTGAAACGTATAAAGATCTAGAAACCCGAGGAAAGCTAACAGTTCTCTCTACAATTGTATCAATAATTGTATCTATTGTCATTTCATATTGTCATTTAAAATATTATTGAAATTCAGTAAGGTACTGCAGCTGATATTAGATAACACTGTGTTAGTTACAGCACATTACTAAGCTATACTTATATCCCAGCCACAAAATCAACACAGTTTCTATTTTGCATTTGTTTGCAGATGTAATGACTTCAGTCAAACTTATTCCAAAACCAAAAGAGCCTCTGCTCCTTCCGAAACCAGCCAGTAATGGCTGCGTGCGCTGTGCTGTGGTGGGCACTGCAGGAATCCTCAACGGATCAAAACTGGGGCATGAGATTGACTCTCACGATTACGTTTTTCGGTAAGAATGTGGGAGAAGTAGGTCCTGTTTATTGAGATTGTGGTGTGATGAGATTATAAAGCAAACTCAACTGTTTTTGGGAAAATATACTATAAATGAATAAACATAATAATATACTAATAATAAATATGATGTCTGTCAGGGAAATGGCACAAGCAGAGCAAATGAAGCAGCCCACACATACATTCACCTATCAGTTTAATAAATGCATCAGAAGGGCACACAAATAAAGAAACCTTGAGTTAATTTCAAATATTTTAAAGCATGACTAATGTAAGTGTGTGAACACTTTTTCTGTAGATCAAAATATTATTGTGATTACAAAATGTCAGTTATGCATTATTTGCCTAGCATCACTTATCACTGATCCCGTGAGAATTTGTCTGCTTGTTGAAATATGGTAGGGAAAAAAAACAATATCCATATGCATTTATGTTCTTACTGTTGTTTGCTTTATCAGTCTGCTTACTCTAATGGATTTATCCATTTGTTAAAGCAGATATTAGCTCTGAGACAATCATAGGCATTGATGGGGGAAAAAAGCACTTAAATAAAAGGCCTTGCTAATGGCGTTACTTTTTCAATAACAGATAATCTAACCAATTCGCATACTGTTTCCATCTTTCAATGCTAATTTTCTAATTTTGAGCTGCCATACTCTTAAAGGCCCAGTGTGTAAGAATTACCGCCATCTAGTGGTGCGCTAATTGAATGCAAGCAACTGAGTAGTGCTCTGTGACACCAGCCGTTTAAGCACGTTATTACCGCTATACTATACTATACTATACTATAGGATGATACTTCTGCTTTATTATTGATGCCGATAGGTTATAAGTTTTTCGTGGCCTGCAGACTCATAGATCATCCAATGGAGCGGCTCTCTGCCCTGAAACAGAGGGACTTCAAAACAGGAGTGTCATATCTTTTCTGCTGGCCGAATAAATTAGCCTCTCTGTTATAGTCAATCTGCTTCAGGAATTTTTTTTATCTGGTATAACATTATACCAATGTAGACTATTGTTTTCTCCCTGTTATTTCTTTTTCTTTTCTTGGACATTTTCCTCCCTCTCACGGGGCAAAGTGTACGGATTGTCCTCCATTTCAATTGAAAACAGTAAGTTGAATGATCCACGGTCGTCTTTGCTTGTTTCTCCTCTCCCCCTCCACCCGAAAACACACAGGGACTCACAGCTAAAGGCTAACAAGTTTAATCCCTTTTGGCTAATGTATTCAAAGATGGCGATGCAACATGGCCGCCTCTAGTGGGGGACGGTGCACCCTATGTATCTATAAACAACTTATTCTAAGATACGAGAACACTTTGATAAGAACGCAATTGTGATTAGATGTCGGTAAAATACGTATGTATGAAAGCAATACTTGATTTTTATTAATAAAAAGCCTAATTTGTCACACACTGGACCTTTAATGACACTGAAGCTGTCTTCATCTAAATTGGGGCTGAGGGTGCGAAACAACCGCATATACAAAGGTAGCGATTTTAAAATGACATTTAAACTACTTACCCTTACTGGGATAAAAGGCAATAACATTATATGAAATGTACATTATACGTAATCAGTTTAAGGCTATTTTAGGCCCCATAGGCACGACGATGCTAAGACAAAATCAAAGGTTTTGTGGAGGTTTTGGCCTCTCATTCACAGTACACAGAAAGAGTTTTGGGTCTCAGAAACCCCAAAGAATTGAGAGCGGCCTTCAGAATTAGGTTAACCTTACTCTAAACACATGGCAAATCTAGTCCGTGTAAACGTAAACTGTAATCTTGTACTTGTGCATTCAGGCCCTGTTTACACTCATAAACAGCATGACAGCAACGACCTCCATATTATGTTTGTGCTGCTGATTCTTTTTAAGCATTATATGAATTAGTTTAATGCAAATTCAGCCATACATTTGTTTGCTTGACAGGATGAATGGTGCAATCATCAAAGGTTATGAGGAAGATGTAGGGAACAGGACTTCCGTGTATGTTCATACGACCCACTCCATCACTGCTTCACCTTATTTTTTTAAGAAGTATGGATACACATCAGCCCCACATGATGAGGTAATGAAACTATAACAACTATGTGATATAGTCTATCTTCTCCATGCATGATTACATTTTTTTTTAGTTTTCCTCTCTCTTTCGGCAGGGTATAAAGTATGTCCTGATTCCTGAGGGGATGGGTGATTTCCAGTGGCTTGAAGGTCTTCTAAAAGGAGAAATGATCTCTGTCGGCAAATACGCCAACAAAGAGTGAATTTGGCTACAACTGTTAAAAATTTTGTAAAGAATGAAACCATACAAATCAAAAAACGTCCATCCAACCCTCCATCTTTGTCTATTTTCTATACCAGCTTTACCGGGTTGTAACTGTCATAGTGAAACAGGTGGGGTACACCCCAGACAGGTCATCAACTCAGAAAACAGACTGCAAATTAATTTTTGTTTTATGGGGACAGGGTACACCCTGGACTGGACTTTTTAGGGACTTGTATGCATTAATTTCCTTGGAAAACAATTACAACAACCAATTTTCTAGTTATGTAACTGCTAAATGTAGCCAATGAATTGTGCATCCAAAAACGAATCATCTCATTCTCCTGTAATCACCACTGTCTTTTGTTTTTTAACTCTCCAGGCCCAGGACTTATTATTCAGGCCAGTACAATGAGAGCCGCTTCTACATATTGCATCAGGACTTCCTCCGATATGTACGAAACAGGTCAGCCTTCAAATATTTTATGGTTTAAAAATTAGAACTTTACGGAATTGCAATCAATTCATTTTTTATAGCAGTAGTCATACAATGATATAGCTCAGAATGTGTCACAAAAACTAAATTAACAACAGTAAGTTGAAATCGTATTCAGGAAAAATACAAAACCACTAAAAAATTAAAGCAGTGGAAAGGGAAATTATCCTAAAAATCCCAACAAAGAGTTTTATAGAAACTGCATAACAATGGGACTATTGGACCAGGGACCAGGGACCAGGCTACTTGGCACCTCATAGGGACAACACATAGCTAAAGACACATGGTGCTATAAACCATGAAGTTGTTATTTCATTTGTGTTTACATTACATGTCCACTTATGTGCTTCATTTTTCAAAACC